>JAQQZT010000012.1:7292025-7316644 GCA_030068275.1 Clarias platycephalus | reverse complement strand
GTATATTTGCAGTGTACTATCGAGGATTTCAATATATTTGTAATACACTAAAGTGTATTTTTTTTTTTCACTGGGGTCAGTTCCACTGGTACTCATACTCGCCATGTTACAATACTGAATCCACCATGTAGGACAGATGATGTGGTATCCTTCGGAACATAGGCTTTTCCTTTCCTTCTCCATCTTCTTCTCCTTCCATCATTCTGATCCTAGTCAATCTTGTATTAGAACTACGTACAGTATGTAGGCTTTTTACTGTAGGTTCTTTTTCATCAGGCCTTTCTGTTCTTGAACTTTCTTCAGGATTAAACGAATCAAAGCACCGCAGTGAGGAGTGGCATTTAATGCTTGGTGAAATAAAGGCTGTTGTTTTTGCCTTTGCTTTTCTAAGGGCAGATGCCGTGCTCAGGAACACCTGGGTCTGGCTTTCGCCTCGTGGCTTCGGTGCAGAATGAGTGAATAATTGCTCTGGTCACAGATGGTAGCAGATGCCTCTTTGGGCTCTGTTTACTCTCCTACGACATCAGTGAATCCCAAATGCGTATATACACTCTGCTTTCACAGCCTCGCACAGACAAATCAGTGGACGTATCCTGCGTTTTTAGTCTTTACTCCCTCTCTTCCTCAACCAGTTATGTAAAGAGTCGCGCGTGATCCATCTACTACCATCGGCCGCGTCGTTCATTTACTGTAGGACAGATGAGCAACTTCTCCTCTCGTGTGTCTTTGTAACTGTGTGATAATACGATTTGCATATTCAGATTCAGATTCATGCATATTTATAAATGAGCTCATCCTTAATGAGGCTACGGGTGTAGACTTACCCTCAGGCCATTTGTAGTATTTTCATAAAGATTTCGAAAAACATATTGAATAATAATTGAATATTCAACATTGTTATTGTTTTTCAATAGTTTAAAATGATGCATTCAATCATAAAAAACAAAACAAAAAAACACCCACATATTAAAATGAAAAATAAATCATGTATAGTTAAATCAGTTTGTACTGTATAAGTATTTACCCTCTGGAACTTTCCACATTAATAAAACTGAAATGAACTTAATCAGGATTATAGTTTATAGTATATATAAGTCTATACCAATAAAGCCAATCATTCGGTATAAATAATAATATTCAATTATTTGTCACATGTACCTTACATCATAATAAAATTATATTTTTCAAGAACTCCAAAGTGGCAACTTCCCTAAGAAAAAACTGTTACAGCAAATTGGGTACCATGAGGAGTCACATAACCAGTCGAACAACTAATCTATGTGCAATTAGGCGTGTCATCTCAATATAAAGGAAATGCACCTATCATTTGTTAGAGAATAAATAGTATCATGAAGATCAAACTTAAGGTGGCACGTTGGCTTAATGGTTAGCACCAACAGGGTTCGGGGTCGATTCCTGCCTCGGGGTCTGTGTGCATGGAGTTTGCATGTTCTCCCCATGATTGGTGGGTTTCCTCCGGGTACATCCGGTTTCCTCCCACAGTACAAAGATACGCAAATTAGGCTAATTGGCAGTTCCAAATTGCCCGTAGTGTGTGAGTCTGTGTGTGTGTGTGCCCTGCAATGGATTCTCGTGCCCTAAGTCTCCTAGTGCAGGCTCCAGGCCCCCCGTGACCCTGAATACAGGATAAAGCGGTACAGTCGATGAGCGAGTGAGAAGAAAAACGTAGAGAAAAAGCTTCTGATAACGTCCAAAAAGACAAACATCTAATTACACAAAACTAATCAGCATATCATCAATGAATCATTTGAAATTATAATTATTTATTAACCTTCTGACCAATTAGATGCAAAAACCTAACAGTGCAAAATGAGTTCAATGCTGAGCAGTTCTGAATGCTTAGCACTCATTCTTTTTATTTCTGCTAATTTGATGGTAAGATGTGCGGCATTTGTAATATAATTGGCTCCATTATCAGCCAGTATCTTTGTATAAAAGTCTGTCACATGAATACATGGAAATTAAGTAAAAAGCAGTCGAAAATACAGTCAGTTTCTTTCTAAAAGATTTGTAAAACGCGGTACTTCTACTCCGGTATCTTCCTTTCCTATCCTCTTGCATATTAAACAGTAAAGCTTAACAAACTTGCTGGATTTATTTTTCTAAATCTCTGACACATCTCCGCTTGCATGTGTTTTGAAAATGCCAGGGCGTGAGGTGGCATTAAACCGGTCCGAAACGGCATTACACTGCTCCCCGTGCCAACTGCTCTGCGGATAAATAGCTCAGCTGGGACGGTGACAGAGTGACAGGGTAATTTGTCAGGGCAGTCGTATCGAAGGCAGACACTCTGTGAATACAGGGGACGTCTCCATTTAATGTGGCAGAACCCAAATCTAAGCGCTATCAGCCTGGCTGCGCGGTCGGCACTTTTTTTTTTTTTTGCGCACGACACCGTGTCATCACCCGTTCATAACATTTACATCTTTTACATGCTGTAGCACGGTATTGCTTATGATAATCTCCGCATGATTCTTTCTAATTAATCCAATTAAATAAATAAAGCAGGATTAGACACTGACATTATAGTGTGTAGACCTAATCTCTCTGTCCTGGGTGATTTACACGCCAAGCCACAGAAACTGCAAGGAAACTAATATAAGTGATGTCTTTGTTTTGTTGTTTTTGTTTAGTCGTGTCCGACTCTTTGTGACGTCATGGGCCAGAGCACGCCAGGCCTTCCTAGAGGCCCTCCGTGGGGTTTTCTTGGCAAGGATACCGGAGTGGGTTGCCATTTCCTTCTCCAGTGGATCCTCTACAGGCAATTTGGAAACGGCAATTAGCCAAGCACGGGGAGAACATCTAGCAAACTCGATGCACACAGACCGGATGCAGGAATCGAATCAAGGCGACAGTGCTAACCACTAAGCCGCCATCCCGCGCTGTCCTATATGTTTTTCAGGATGTAATCGTAATGGGCGGAAATTGTAATGATAAAAGGCACATCTCTCTGTTTAAATAAATAAATACGTCAGAATAAGTTTTCATTCTTGGCATCCACATCATACTGACACTCAATATTATAAAGCAAACATAAATATGCTATTTAGTTACGCCAATAATTTTGTTTTTACTCAAAATTATTTTAAATATAAAAAAAAAGAGCTTTAGTCCCCCACATGATTATATTTGCTTTAAACACCCCACCTGCAGTGGTGACGGCAGACCTCATTAAATTGTCACAGCGCAGAATCCACCCGAGTCACACGAGTGGAAATATCACAGGCTGTAGAGGGATGAGGGAAGATAAACAAACTTACAGGCACTAATGGTTTTGTCCTGCCCCTCCACACTTTCAATACCTTCTGGGAGATTGTGCTTTACAGCTGTTTTAGCACTTTTTAATAAAATGGCCTAATTCCCTTAATAGAGACGACACATTAACAGGTTTGAAAACAGCATGCTGTTTCATTCTCTTGGGTGGCTTTAAGGTTTAACCGTAACAGTTTGCAGACACCGTCTGAAGATACATTTCTAGGCAGTTGTAGCTCAGTGAGTTAAAGCCTTGAGTTACTGATCGGAAGGTCAGCGCTTTGAGCCGCAGCTCCACCAAGTTGCCGCTGTTGGTCCCTTGAGCAAGGCCCTTAACCTTGTCTGCTACAGGGTTGCTGTATAACTGCTGACTCGGTGCTCTGACCTCAGCCTACTAACAAACCTGGGGTATGTGAAGAATAAAGAAATTCACTGTGCAGTGACGAATAAAGGTTTAACTTTCTGATTCAGAGATTTGATAGGGTAGGGAAAAAAATTATATTCCATGCTGAAAGTATATCTTTATGTTTTATTCATATCTTCATGCTTCATTTATCCTTTTTTGGGAGGCCAGAGGAATCCAGAAACATTGAGCATGTACAGTACTGTAGCAGGACTGCACATTCGACAAATACACAGCCAGTCACATTTACGGTATGTGGCAGACACTCTGATACGGTGCAGCTTACTGCACATTTATCTCATTTATACAACTGAGAAGTTGAGCAGTTAAGGATTTGCTCCAGGGATGGGAACTCACAACCTTGTGAGTAGACCAACGTCTAAGCCAGTTTAGAGTAGCCAGTCCACCTACTAGTAGTGTGCCATGTGAATCTTCACAAAGACAGGAACCTGAACTGGGCATCCTGAAGCTCTGATGCAGCATCGCTACCCGCTGTACCGGATCCGGCGCGTTATACACGCTAAATGTACATTTAAATGCAATGTAAATAAATTGTCAGATTCTGTTTGGAATAAAATCCATCAGCGTTGAGGAAAACCCAACAGTCAGCTGATTACTGTTGGCCAGTACAATCCAGGTAATGGATATAAAAATACTAAGCAGCACTTTTCGAAATACCATTAAGCACAATCAGAGCCTTTGTGAAAGGAAAAAAAGTAATTCAACAGTTGAACAGGAACCGCTGGACATTTTCCAGGAATTGGACCCACGAGGATACTGTCCGCCCTCCGCATGGTGAGGAGGATGGGAAAGGACGGAAATAACTCTGTGTTCACGCTAGCAAGCGACAAGTAGCTCTTGTCGCTTGTGGTTTGTCTCTCGTGTGAATGTAAGGAGCGCTACTTTGGATCGTGGTCCATCCATCCAGTACTTCTAGTCCTAATGCGAATGGGTTGTAGCCAAAGTGTGTATATGATTATGATGCTTAACTTCAGTATAATAGCACAAGCCGTCTATACTGTACTAGCTGCGTACCGCCATCCACCTATACATCTTGTTCTAATTAAATAATGCAATAATCATTTTATACAAACATGTGTACAATTAAAAGTCATCAATCAGCAGTCTTAAATTCTCAGAACCCGAGTGAACATTCTGCGATGTTCAAATGACCTCAAGACAAATAAATATATAAATAAATAAATTATAAGAAACTGGCGGAAAAGGGAAAACTGTTCTAAGAAGCTGAATTAAAAAAAAGCAATGTGAACTTTGCAGGCAATCACCAGGATGATGGTGTAGCCTTTTGTAAGACAACATTTGAAACGTTTGACAATTATCGGTTCTATGTTTGGAGGAAAAACAGTCTGAAGAACACCATCCTCGCCATGACGCATGAGGGTGGAAGGATTATGTTGTGGGAAAGTGCCTGGTGTACTGTACGTACTTCAGGAAGCATTGTGAGATATCAGGATTATCTAAAGAAATAATGAAGCAACACTTTAATACATCAGACAAAAAGTCAAAACTTGGTGCTAACTGGATCAAATGCAATGTCCATTACAAATCAAGCATGGCTTGTTGCTTTCTGCAGGTACAATCACAAAGCCCTGTAGGTTTAAAACTGAACCATTACTGTACATGCCATTTCCCTTTTAACAAGCTGCTTGTCATTAAAGAGTCATTAATAACATTATCGCATCCACCATTACCATCATGTGTTGTGATCAAATGAGAATAAAATGAAACTTAGCAGCCATGACATGATGTAAAAAAAAAAAAAAATCGACACAATCCCTTCAGAAGTTCAAATATCACATGATCACATGAATCACATGATCTTGTTCTTTTGTGGAGAGTCAGCGAGGTCTACAATCATAAAGGCTAATGGTTTCAGTTTGCATTGACTCACAGGCATTATACGCTATAGGGTTTCACCATGACTACATCAGAAAAAAGGATTAAAAGGAGCTCTTTAGTAGCTTTCAAATATCACCAAAGGCATTGGAAGTCTGGCATTTTACCCGACTTTGGAGCTAAACCTCTGCTCTGGAACTCCTTATGTTTGAATAAATCATTTTGCTCAGACACTTTGTTTATTCCATCAAAGTTTGTGGAGAATTTATAAATGTATTCATATATACTGTATTTCTAAGAAATGGTGAACCCGAGAGAATTTACCTTACAATCTAAAAACAAATTGACAAAAAGGGATTGCTCAGCTAAGATATATTTGTTTACATTCAAATTTCGTTCAAATGTTTTTTTTTTTTTTTTTTGAGAATTTAATTAATATCAGGAAGCCAGTAATCATAAATCGAATCAATGTGTTGTTACAGTCCTGAACAGAATGTCAGACAGAAAAGGTGGAGTGTTTTAAAGCAAAAACCCCCCAAACAAGGTGTAAAATATGAGGATGGTTTATTGATGATTTGAGGCGGCTTTGTGGTTGGTGTTTAACAGCACTTGAGAAAACTGATGGCATCATGAATTTTATTGAATCCCAGGATATTTCAGCCATAAACCTAATTGCCTCGGAAACTCAAAATCAATGTCTTGCAGTGGCCATGACAAAAATGTCTTAATTGAACTGTTATGGCTGTTCTTGGTAATAGAGGAACAGGAATGCGAGTGCTTTATTTGCACTTAACCTGGAGCAAAAATGTAGAATCCACAACTCTTGTACTGACTTACCAAGTTAAAACTGCGTATAGAGACAGGAGGACTATTTCTTCAGTAATGGTTCACTCTCACAGTGGTTCGGTCTGTGTATGCTGTATCTAAGGATGATTATTTTAAACTCATCTGCTCTTCGCTCGTTCTTGTCGTACTGTCTATTAATATGTGGGAGTTGCAAATTATTTTTTTTTTTAATAACCATAAACCTGTAAACTGCAGAATCAGTGTATATGATGCTATTATAATACGCTTATGTAAACATGATGTAACATGCGAATTCTACGTAATACGTGATGTAAATACAGCACAAAAGCGTGTTGCTATAAGACAAGCAAAAGAGAAAACCCCAAAACCATCTGAGCGAGAATCAATAATCAAACACTCAGAAAGACAGGCTATCTACCAGAGATGAGCAAACTTAAACCACACATTTTCTCAGTAGAGAGGTGTTGTCATAGCAACCGTAAGTAAAAATAACATGAGTCTTCTTCTTTTTTATTTTTTTTTCCCATCCGGAGTTGAACGGGACCAGATGAAAAAAAAAAAACTAAACACACACACAGTGAGAAATACTGATCAACAATTACTGAGATCTTGCCCAGAATATGCACAAATCCCAGCAGTGTGTCTCTCTGAGCTCGCAGTCAGGGATCTGGTGGCCTAACATACAGCCACGCCTCTTATTCACATAAGGAATTAATGCTCGTCAAGATAATGATCATTATAAAGGCAACGTTTCCGCCCTGGTAATTATTTACCCTACAAGCTAGGACAAGTCTATTTGGACCTTTCCTTCTTTAAAAGGGATTAATTAGGGTTTCAGAGAATCCAGTTTTCAACACCTCTCTTTATCATGGCACCAAACAGGGGATCCCTCCTGAATAAGAGCATCCATCAGGAAAGGTGAACATACCGGAGCTCCACGAGGGCCCTAAATCATCTGGATGCGAGAACCATGTTAAGGATCTCCAGGAGATCAATTATGATATTACAACATACCGGTTGTGTACCCAAAACTCATGTGACTCAGCAGAAGAGCTCGTATCCAAAAATAGCCACCACAAAACAGAGGATGGCCCAAGGATTAACACTGCCCGACGACACAGCTGACCTTTGGTCATAGAGGACTACCTTTGCCAAAAATGAAACAATTTTTCATAAGGCAGAGAGAGACAGAGCGAAATAGAGAGAGTGCTGTAGTGATCTGAAACATTGCACCGGAGAACTGAATTGCTCTCCCAACACTTACAGCATTTGTTCTGCTCTTAATTGGGAGGCCATCCAGCTGTCTGAAGCTGAAGCATCACACAAGACTAATGAGTTCCTCACATGATCCACTGGGAGAGAGAGAGAGCGAGAGAGAACGAGTGTGTTAAGGAGGTACAGACTAAGTGTTTGGCACTCAGAAAAGAGAACACCAAGTTAAAAAAGTAAATCTAACGGTTTTGACCCCATCATCATTTAAGAAGGAGAAAAATAATAATATGAAGAAGAGAAAAAGGAGAAGCAGAAGAAGAAGTCTTGTGAAATGGAAGCAATGTCTCAGGATGAAGGGCTCTCAAAATCTTTCCATATTTTTACTCTCTCCCATCTTAGAGAGGCTGCATGATGTCAGATTCCCCTCTGTTCAGTTCCACATGTCATAGAAATAAATCCCATTCCTCCATCTGAGTTCAAAACCAGATCAAACGAAACCTGCAGTGTCACTTCGCTCCAGGTTCTCTTGCGCTATTCTACTTGTCCTCCACATTTGAGTCATTCTATCATTGATTTTGCATGAATGTCAAGTAAAAATATCTTGAATATTCGAATAATTCTTACTTTGGGATTAATCAAATATAAAATGATAATTATTAGCCTGTCTTTTTCCCCAATATTTTTGTACACTGCATGCTCTAAAATGTCTATATAATTATTAAGATTCTTATTTCCAGAAATAACTTTGATTATTCATTTATTCATTTTCCATACTGCTTATTCTGTGTAGGCTCATGGGGGGCCTGGAGCCTATCCCAGAAAGCTCTGGGCACAAGGCAGGGAAAACCCTGGATGAGGTGCAAACCCATTTACATTTATGGCATTTGGCCGACACCCTTATCCAAAGCGACTTACATTTATATCGCATTTTACATTTGAGCAGTTGAGGATTTAGGGCCCAAAAGTGGCGGTCTGGTAAAGCCTGGGTTGGAACCTGTGATTTTCTGATCAGGAATCCAATGTATAACTACTGACATCACAGGATACAGACACACACACTTACTGTACACACTTACTCACATATTTAGTCATATGTTATGTCTATTTGGAACCACCAATTAATCTACAACATGTCTTTCAACTGTGGAAACTGGGCCATGGTGCCCCCCTTTAAACTTTAATTACTTGGATATTTGATTCAATATCATTTGTACAGGGCTTGTAACAATGGACATTGTCACAAAGAAGCTCTACAGAAATGAAAAATTCTGTATAGAAATGTTAAAAAAGGAATAAATTGACGACTTTATCAGTTTGTCTCTAATGAGGCAATCAGAGGTTATGGTGACGAACAAAATCTCCCTGAGACAAAATGAGAGAGGAAACCTTACGTGGATCCAGATTCAAAAGGAACCCATCCTCATTTGGGTGATATCAGATAGTATGGCCATCTACTGTATAACTGAATGCTCTAAGGTAGAAAGTAGCTACAACTGGGGGCACTGGTGGCTCAGTGGTTGGTGTTTCACCTGCCATGCTAAAGGCCCAGGTTTGATTCCCAGCCAGTGCCCAAACCCCAGTCACTGGATGCAGTGCTGGTCCCAAGCCCGGGTAAAATGGGAGGGTTGCGTCAGGAAGGGCATCCGGCGTAAAACCTGTTCTAAGCTTGTATGTGCGGACCAAGAGTCCGCTTTGGCGACCCTTTGCCAGGGAGCAGCCGAAAGACCAACAACAACAGAAGGTAGCTACAACTGTATAGCAGGAAATGTATTTTAGTTAACATGAAGTTCACTTTGTTGAGGTTACTAACCGTTCACTAATGGATACTTGGATACAAAACTGTTATTCATATTATATTATCTAATCTTAGCTCCAGCACTATCGGCCCTGCAAGATCTGAAATTATATCCTTAACAAAGAAATAACCCACCTTATTTCTGGCATAATGATTAACTGATACGCAGGATTCTTCAGGATCTTAAGAACTCCAGGACTAAGGTACTGTAATAAAAGTTTTCAAGCACCCCTGCCTTAATAAGAAATACCTACTTAAAACTAAACAGATGCATCATGAGTACAAAATCAAAGCATTGTGTTGTGCAGTTCGGTGTCAGAACCCGGAAGGTGTTCCTAAACACATTAATTTTTCAGCATGAAATTGAATTGAAAACATTTCCAAACCACCACGAGATAGTAACAGCTCAGCTAATTGCGCTAGTGTCCAGTTCTTAGCTAAGCAGCTAACTATCATATCATCGAAACTGCTGTGCTCACTAAGAATTTAACAAGGTTTCTACTTGCTAGTTAGACAGCATGGCTAATTTAGATTGGTTTTAACACACTGACAGGAGTGTAGTTTTCCATACATCAAGAGTCAAGATTCGCTAATGCTAGGAAGCTAGGTAGCTAGGTTATTGAATATATGGGACACGTGTAGCTGTGTCTTGACATAAATTTGGGTTTAAGTATCATGATAGCATCATCTTCTCGAATGTGTCCACACCGATAACAACAATGTTAGCATTAAGAGACTTTTATGCCTACACATCTCTTAAAAACTTCAGATGTAATAAAGTCAGTGCCTAATCACTGCAGACTAAGATACTAGTTAGTATCCAAGAACTCCAAGTCATAAGAATCTTCTAGAGTCAGACCATCTGAAAGTGTTAGTTTAGACAAATGATACGGTACACCTGTCTTTTATGTCTTTTGAAATAAAGATATTTTTTTAACTATCAAAGTGGGTGTTTGTATAACTATCATTTCCTTATTACAGCAGCAAGCCCACTTTGCTGTTAAAACTTAAGTTTTAACAAAACAATTATGTAGCATGCATTAAAAGCACTAAGGGGTACAATAAATATGCAATGCTACAATCTGTATTTGATTAATTTGCCTAATATTTGAATGGTTGGATTATGTTCATAAACTAAAGCTAAAGCTGTACTGCAATCTGTAAGGGATTTGGGGAGCTGTGTTTTATCCCTGAAACGGTTTCAAAGCTTCTAGTTGTAATCCAATGATTCTCAACTTCCCAATGCATGCCATTCAACATTCTCTCTTCACCAATGTGCTGGATTTAATTTAACTAATCAGCTAATTATCAACTTTTCAAGTGCTGGGAAAACACTATAATAAACTGTATAATGCATGAAATAGTTGGAATGAATCCAAGTGATGTTAGTAGACCGCATCCTTCACACACACACACACACACACACACACACACACACACACACACACACACACACACACACACTATTAAGGATTTTTAATTGAAACACAAAATTGGTTATGAAACAGTGAGTAGTGTTTAAATAGAGATCCCAGAGCTATGAGGGATTAGATTTGAAGGAATTTCCTGGGACTGATTTGTTCAATGATAGTGCCCTTCAAAAGTATTGGAACAGCAAGGCCAGCTCTTTTGTTTTTGTTATACACTGAAAATGTTCAGGTATAAGGTCAAAAGATGGATATGAGAAAACAGATCAGAATTTAAGCCACTTTTATTAATAGTTATGTAGAGATTATGTACACATACCCCTTTGTGGTTTCTTTCTTCAGGCTCATCTTCAAGAAGTGAAGTGCCTGCTGTAATGTGTTATAAATTAAATCTAAACCCTTCCATTTACTGTGTTGGCAGTGTGATTTGGGTCATTGTCTTGCAGCATGACCAAATTCCACCCAATTAGGTGAGTGTATTTCACCATACACTGGCCTTTTTATCACTTATTTTGGTTCCAGAAATGTCGTAGCTCAACTCTGCATTTCTTTTTGAATTCCAATCTGACCTTCTGATTCTTGCTGCTGATGAGTGGCCTGCCTCATGTGCTGTGGCCTCTATATTTCTATTCTGAAAGTCTTTTTTGAACAATGGATTGTGATAACCTCAACCCTGCCCTGTGGAAAATATAGATGATTTTACTGACTGTTTATCTTAAACAGTTGTCACAAAGGCCATCACATGCTGTTCTTATTTCCCCTTCTTCATTGATTTCTTTCTTTTATGGACATTCCAAACTATAGTATTGGCTATGCCCAACACTTATGCAATAGTAATCCCGTTTTCTCAACTTAGATCATAGGCAGCTTTCTAGTCTATATTTTGGTTTGTCCTTTTGAAACAACAAATGCAATCTTCAAACCAAGAGCTCAAACCAAGAGCAGTCACTTAAAGCCATTAGACATCTTTGTTGTGTATATTAAGAATAACAATAACAAAACCGCTTTGCTGTCCCAGTACTTTTGAAGGGGATATAAATGTGGACATATGTTTTCAAAGTCTTTTTGAAGTCTAAATTGGAGTAGCCACCTCGCAAAAATAGTATATGCAGTAGAAACTTGGATCAAGAGCATGTTCAGTAGATTCACCTATTTTAGTGCAAGCGCCCATTTGCAATAATCAAAAAGCACAATTCAAATGCATCATCGGCTAAATCAAAGTGGTACATGACCATTAATTAATATGCAAAATGCTAAATTGTGCATATATTTTGGTTAAAGTAATATAAGTACTTACTGACAATTCAAACCGAAGTCAATATTCGAAGTCAATAATATTATTTAAAAATGGAGAAACTGCTCTTGTATCCTCAGCTCAGTTCAATTTCCCGCTGAAGAGATTTTACGGTCAGTTGAACTTGTAAAAATGCCAGAACATTATTCCTGAAAACAATTGGTGGAGTAGGAACTGAAAAAAAAAAAAAAAACTCACACCAGGATCACATTCGTAAGTAAGTGGGGTTAAAATTTATACTGCAGCCAGACGCTAGAGGGATTCTGCGATATTTTGGCTTTGATTTTGGCTAGTTACAACATCCACTCATATATACAGTACTGTACATTCGATGATTCGATAAAATCAAGCAAACGACCACCATAAATAAATAAATAAATAAATAATTACTATGGAAAGAATTATATCCTAGGGTTATGTTAAATAGGGTAGCTGACTTAATCAAATGGATGTTAAACAGCTAAACAAGCTCAGCATGTACTGAGAAAAAGCACCAATTACCAAAAGCATTACCAGAATAATAAAGATAAATGGGATTTCACTGTAGACTAGCTTGCAGTATTTCTAGACTCCGAGACCTGAATGCTTTTTAACACTTTTCACCATAATTACCACATCTATTAAGTAAGCTTAGTAATTTCATAATGTAATATTCCCTGCGTAGAAAGCTAGCAACATGAGAGACGCCTCATGGAATGTAAACCCACAATTTTTTTTTTTTTCATATAAGCACTTAAATTTCCGATAAGAAGTCTTTATTTCACGTTATGTTCTATTAATTAGCAGTCCTTTAAGCTGGTTATATTTTAATGCTCCTTTTCTGTATTGTTATTTCTCATCTTATATCCAAGCCTGCTATAAAAAGCCCAAGTGTTTCGTCTTACAGCTCCTCTTGGCTTACTTGGCCAAAAAAAAATCCAGAAGAGCAGAAAAAACACTGGCTCCAGTCCTATTTTTTCCACTGCACTACATTTTCATTAAGGTTACACAACATGAACGTGTTTTAACTGAAATTGGACTTTCACACTTCAGACAATGCCTATGTATATTTTATTCGGATCAGACCAGCAAACAAAATGTCACCTAAATCATAATGCATACACTGTTTATATTCATAGACTGCTGCATGCTGTAGTCCATCATGAAAATTAAGTTGAAATTATAGATGAAATGAAAGTTGGGGTTAGAGATAGAGATAGCAAAAATGTAAAAAAAAAATAAAAAATAAAAATGATAATAAAAAATTGAATGGCAAAAATAACAGCATGTTATGTTATAATGCATGTGTATTTTAAAGTATAATGCATTAAGTGTTCAGGTGAGTAAAATAAACTATTTAAACAACATCTTCCCTGCCATAATTTAACATAGATTTATACCAAGTTAGCTTCCTTACTTTCGAAGGTTATCACATGTATGCTTAAAATCATCTAGCAGTAACATAAGGGATATAGATAATAGTTAGATCATTTAGTTTTGACTTTAAAACATATTTTAAAATCGGTGCTTAATCAGTTAAGAAAGAATATTATTACAGCATAAAAAAGTTCTTTATCAAATTGCAATTTTTTTTTTTTACAACATAAAAAAGTTCTTTAGCAAATTGCAATTTTTTCAAATAATATTTTCATTATCCTGTCAAAATATATGTGTTAATGCCCTTACAGCTTTAAATATGTAGGAAATTCAAGACACATTCTAAAAACACCCTATAGAATGTTCTTTGAAAGTTCAATTAATTGAAACAATAATATTCAGAAAAGAGATTCCCTAAACCAATATTGTTATCCACACTATATGGACAAAAGTATTTGGCCAAACTTGCAATAACATTCTATCCAAATACATACTGTATACTTCACTACGGAGGTGGTCCCCCTTTTGCAGCTATAACAGCTTCTACTCCTCTTGCAAGGCTGTCCACAAGATTTTGGAGTTTTTCTGTGGGAATTCATTCTGTAGAGCATTTATAAGGTCAGGCACTGATGTTGGAACGAGAAGGCCTGGCTCACAATCTCCCTTCCAGTTCATCCCAAAGTGCTTGATGGGGTTGAGGTCAGGAGTCTGTGCGGGCCAGTCAAGTTCTTTCACACAGAACTCATCAAACCATGTGTTGAAACAGAAATGGGCCTTCCCCAAACTGTGTCGCCACAAAGTTGGAAGCATAGCATTGTCCAAGATGTCTTGATATGCTGAAGCATTAAGATTGCCCTTAGCTGAGGGAAAAGGGGCCTGACTGAAACACCTCAATTCAGTAATTAACAGGTTGGGCCAAATACTTTTGTCCATATAGTTTAGGAACTAATAATTTGCCTTGTAAACATCTAAACTGTTCATCTACCAATGCTAAGTGATGATTAAGTGTGTGAGTGGCGTTGATATGAAAAGTCAAAATTACCTGAAAAAATTGTTTTTTACAGTTCATACTGTATGGAAATGTATTTTACTGACCAACATTACTTGCAGCTAAAACTAACCAGATAACAAGTAAGAGAATAACCTAAGAAAAAATGACAGATTTTGTTTTTGTTTTTTTGGTGTCAGCTGGCTGGATTCTCATGTAACTACTGTACAATGAGCATAAAGTAGACTTTGACAATCTTATAGCTTTCACATCCGTGTTGAGATATGGCTTGGGGTTTTAGGGAGTTCATTAATTGTAAAAAAATATATATATAATGTTCTCTTCCCCTGCCAGTTTTACCAACTTAGCAACATTTAGACTCATTTATCAACAAATAATGTAATGAATTTTTGAGCATATTTCAGTGCCTATCCTGCACTCGAAGCAGTCCTATAACTCCCAGCACAGCTGCTGATTAAGTGAGTTTAGAGAGGTTCATCCAACTGCCCAGCATGGTTCCCTTCGACCAATGCCTGATGATTGCATCAATCAGAGTTTGCATCAATAAATCATGGTCCATTATTTTTTTCATTAAACAATCACTGATCATCCGTGATCAGTGACCACAATATTTCCATTAATAAATTACAAATCACCAGTGTTCACAATCATTGACCACCATTTTACCATTAACCAAACACTAATCACCGGTATACCCATCAACCAATAATTAATCTCAATTTGTACTGACACCAGTCACTGTCAGGCATTTTTCCAGTAGCAATCTACCCATCAACCAATCACAACCCATCACAGGCTGCATCAACCAATCACTGATCACCATTTTTTTTTCTTTTGATCAAACTGTTCCCATCAATTGATCATAGATCCCCACTGTTCTCATGGACTGATCACTGATACTAATTATTCCTGATAAATAATCCCTAATCGCCAGTGTTCCCAATGGCTTATCACTGATTGACAGTATTCCCTATGAATAATCACTGATCACCAGGGTTCCCAACAAGTAATCACTGCTCGAATATATAATTAAACATTTATCCACCTGCTCACTATTTTCTTGGTCGCCTTTGACAATTAATAAAAAAAAAGGGTTATTCCAACAGCATCTGCTTCCTTCATGTCCTCCTCAACAACTAGGAAGTTGTTGCTCTATTTTGTCTGCATCCTTGATAGAAATGGTCTTTATTAATTAACTCATTCATTTATCTGCAGTAGTCTCTTTATCATGGTGGTTAATCATGGTCTATCATAGGGCCATGGTGTATTCTAACATCATGGCATGTGACACCATCAATCATTCGATCCACACACTCATTCGCATCAAATTACCAATTCACCAATCAGCATGATTTAAGGAGACGGCTGGAAACCAGGAAAAAAATCCATGTGAACATAAGACAGTAACCCAAGCTTACAGTATAATTGAACATGGGACCCTAGAGTTGTGGGACACCAATGCTACTTGCTGCACAATCTTGTCCTTTTCTTGCTCATGTAACAGGTTTTGATATGAGGTGGTATCCAAAAGTTTCAAGACTAGTTTTGTAACAGGCAAACAGATGGCAGCTCAAATCTGCATGCCCAGATCTTCATAAGTCAGTGTGCCAAAAGGCGTCGTCCTGTGTACATCAAGAGCTGTGCTACTGGTGCTATTTCGACCAAGTGCATTACCATGTCTGCGATCATCATAAACAGCATGTTAGAACAAAGAGCGAATGTGAAATTCTGTGTGAAACTGGAAAAATCTGCCTCAGAGACATTTGATATAATTCAGCAAATTTACAGCGATGCTGCAATAGGTTTTTCGAAGTGTTTTAAGGTCATGAGCGTTTCAAGAATGGAAGAACTTTGGAAGACGAAAAGAGATCAAGAAGATCCTAAACAAGATCAATCCCCGGAAATGTCGAAAACATTCGGCAACTTGTGCATGATGACCGTCTTACAAATTCCGCACCCAACCTACTCACCAGATAATAATAAAGTATTAATAAGTAAGTATCAAGTAATTACATTGGTATCTCAGTCTCCCATTTTAATCCATCCCGGAGGCGAGTTCTTAAGAGAAAATTTCCTATTGTGAAACGCATTTTCCCATAGAAAATCATGTAAATGCTGATGATCCATTCCAGCCACACAAAAATATGACCAATGTTACCAATTTCTAACACTATAATCATATTTTTTGCATTTAAAAACAATCAAAACATTTAGAAAAGATATGTAAATGAAGTAAAATATGAAATAAATAGACATTAAATCTCATTTAACTTTAACTTTCGATTCCTTTTGGCACTGATTTAAAAAAAACCTAAACGGAAAGTGGCTCCGTTTTATTCTTGCTACCGGTCTATTCTTGGGAGTCATAGTGCTATGTCTTCACTAAATCTTGCACAAAATGCAAAAAAAGACCCACTAAAAAATATCCAAACTAGCTTCACTTGGGTTTCATGCATGCGCAAAAATGACGAAAAACCTGATGCACTGATGCAAACAAGCATCGAATGGCTCCCGGACGTGGGCGCGCAAGTCAGATGTACACGCAACGAAGACGCAAGCCAGTACTTTCTTATAAACAGAGCTGATCTCAAAACTTTTTGATACCACCTAGTATCAAAATCATCTTTCATTTAGATAGTCCATTTAGTGAATTTCAGAGCAGCTACTTTCTCCCGAAAAAGAGTTCCCCAAACCGGGCCTGTCTTGGGGCTAGTGGACGGTTCTGAATGACCAGCAACTCACACAAACGAATGCGCCTTACTGATGCATTAATAAAACATATTTAATTAGGCACTTCCCTGCTGTGTTTACCCATCACTGCTGTCATGAAAAATAAATCACTGACTTCGGCTCATTTATTAGTAAATAAAAGGCAGAACTGTCGGTCAGGGATGGCCTTGGGAATTCATTCCCGCTTCATAAAAACCAGCTGAAATGATGATTAAGCTCAAAACAGAGGGACATCAATCTTTCATTTCACGGCATGCATTTTTTCCCATTTAATTACAGCATCAGGGGTTGAGGTATGGGCAAAAAGGGGGCGCTGTTTCACGGGTCAACTTTATCAGCGTGTCCTGTTTTAATTAGATGCGCGAGCATTTCGACCGTATTCAACCATGTAAGGATTGCAACATCATAATCATTCGTTATGAGCCGACAACATGCACATCCGTGACGCGGAGACGGACCGTTTCATAGGAGGAGCGCGTGTGAACGAATCTGGAGATGAGAGGGATCTCCTTGAGAACAGAGAGGGATCACCTTGAACTAGATTCGCGCGAGGGAAAAAAAATACATCATCATCATCATCATCATCATCATCGTCCAGTCTTTTTAATCAATGCGTTGCACTAGTGCCGCGTCACAGCCGCTATTCCCGATGTGTGTGTGTGTGTGTGTGTGTGTGGAGGAAGGGTGCGGATGACAATCGGCATGGGCATGGGTGCGTGTGCTTGTGAGTGTGATGCGCGCGTGCGTGTGTGCGCGCGCGCGCTCGCTCGCTCGCGTGTGTGTTTGGAATCCAAATTGAGCGCAGAGC
The DNA here is from genome assembly GCA_030068275.1 of Clarias platycephalus. Taxonomy (NCBI): domain Eukaryota; kingdom Metazoa; phylum Chordata; class Actinopteri; order Siluriformes; family Clariidae; genus Clarias; species Clarias platycephalus. The sequence continues at coordinate 7,298,673 of JAQQZT010000012.1, read as the reverse complement.
AGAGACTCCAGCATGCCAATGAACTTCTGCACTTGTGCAAAATCATCATGACGGTGCCTGCTACAGGATACAGCGCATGAGCAACCCTTTCTTTCTTTCTTTATTTTTTTTTAATAATAATGATAATAATCATCTCCATAAAACAGATGTGTTTAATCATAAAAAAAAGAAAAAATGTATAGAAAATGAAAACTGTTCCATACCATGTTTACTTCGGACACCATGTCTATGCTGGCGATGTCTATATTCATGCCAACCGCCACTGGAGGCCCTAAAACGAAAAAAAGACGATATGTATAGTCCAGTAATAAAAATTTAAAATAATAATAATAATAATAATAATAAGTGACCGCGTTTAATTTAAACATCCTATAGACAATGCATATCATTATAATTCCTCAATTAGGTCCGTTAATACAGCAGAAACAACACCAATCCGTATTTCACATGCATGCATTTGCTTTTTTTTTTTTGCTTTTTTCCTTGATTTTTAATTTTTATTTTTTGTAATGTACCTTCTAAGCAAATGCACCGTCTGAAATGGAGCGAGCTCCTCAACATCATCATCATCAGTGAAAACTGTTAACCAGACTGTGACTAGAACAGGTGGATGAAAGGTACATCATGCTACAAAACAGACATGTCATACAGACATGTCGTAATGTGTAAAGTTAAAAAAAAAAATGCGCAGTGATCTGATGTCTAACTTAGACATGTCATCTTGTCATCTCGCATTCGTTTTAATTCTGATGGATAAAAACGAAAGAGATGGAGGTGGATGGACGTTAATTCACGCAAGGATTCGTGCGTACAGCCTTCATGCATGCTTGAGGATGAATTGACAAGGTTGCCTGGCACAAGTCACTGCACATCATGCATATTAAAAAAGATTCAAATGCACGTTTTTTTTTTTTTTTTTTTTTAATTATTATTCATTCCTCACCTCCAAAATCCGGCCTCAGTCGAATATCGTATCCCTTCATCAGTCTGTCCACTGTGTCTTTCACTACAGGCATATTGCTAGGGTCTCTGCTGCGGGAAAGCATCGTTTATTTAACATGTTGCAAATTCACCAGCAAACACAGACTAAGGCTATATTAACAATAACAATAAGAAAAAAAAGACCTAATCATGCATTTCTTCATTTATCTTTTCTTGCTTTTCTTTTACCTTTGTGCGCACACAGCAGTCATGATGAAAGGACATAATAAGAAGATGCACTGCGATTTCCTCATCCTCTCCATCGCAATAGTTTGGATTGTGGACCAAGCTCAAGGAGAAGACAGCGCGCGCCGCGCATCCAACTTCAGTCCCAGCCAGTGCAGTAAAGCCGAGCGCGACTCAGGCGCATGCGCACACTGAGCCTCAAGATCAAAGAGTAGCCCCGCTACTGAGGAGAGTGTGGACACGTTACGTTTGGCTGTCGTACACAAACCACGCCCCCGTTCGAATCCTCGCTGCTCTGATTGGTCGCACTGTAGCGCGACACGGTCCTCCAGCTTTTATCTCTCAAATTAAACTTTACATCATAGATGGGCTGCTGAGAAAATAAAACTAGTTGTAAGCGTTCATATTTTGTACTGTATATATGTAGAGGGGCAAAAATAGTTTTATTTATTTACTTTATTTACCTTATAGGGCAGGTCCTTTTATTTCAGTTTCTTGTATATAAGGAAGCCTCTAGGGCACTGAATCTCACTGGCTCTATTGTAAGACTTCATCATGTTTCCCTACACTGTGCATGTACCCTCCGGACAACTGTTTTCTCTACTCGAAGGCACCCTGTGCAACATTTCATCATGTTTTCTCACAAAACCCTATAGGGCACGGCATCTCATTTTCTCCACTGGAAAGGTCGAGGTCATCCTATAGTACACCCTGTTGGGCACTGCATCACATATTCTACCTCCATTATGAAACGTCAAATTTGCTCACACATAGGTACACCTGTCAGGAACTGCATCACGTTCTCCATTCATTATGAAACTATGTCTTTGCTCACACACACATAGGTACATCATATCAGATACTGCATCACATATTCTCCATCCATTATGAAATGTCAGATTTGCTTACACATAGGCACATCCTTTCGGGCACTGCAACAAATATTCTCCATTCATTATATCTTTTCTCTCACACAAGTACACCCTGTCAGGCACTGCATCACATTCTCAATCCAGTATGAAACGTCAAAATTGTTCACACATAGGTACACCCTGTCAGGCACTGAATCACATACTGTATTCTCCATCCATTATGAAATGTCAAATTTGTTTATACATTGGTACACCCTGTCAGGCACTGCATCACATATTCTCCATCCATTATGAAATGTCAATTTTTTTCACACATAGGTACAGTACACCCTGTCAGGCACTGCATCACATATTCTCCATCCATTATGAAATGTCAAATTTGTTTATACATACAGTAGGTGCACTCTGCCAGGCACTGCATCACATATTATCTATCCATTATGAAACTACATCTTTGCTCCCACACACAGGTACACCCTGTTAGGCACTGCATCCCTCATTATGACACTTAATCATGTTTGCTCATATTTATGCAAACATTATAAGGCACTGCATCATGTATTCTCTACTGGAAATGCATTCATTGTTACACTTTATCCTTCCTCACACATAGGGACATACATTTCGGGCACTGCATTATAGATTATCTACTGATTAGATAGATTATTATGCCTCCTTATGTTTATGAAAACCCTATAGGGCACTACATCATGAGTTTTCCAACAGAAATGAACCCATTAAACACTTCATCTTTCATTTTTATATATAGGCACACCAAATAAGGCATTGCATAATGTGTTCTTCACCTTTTATGACACATAATATTTCTTTATTAGTGGGTACACACTATAGGGCACTGCATAATGTTTTCTCCACTGGAAGGATACCCATTATAATACCTCATCACATTTCCTTATGCTTTTTCCTTCTTCATAGGGCATAGCTTCATGTTTTTTTTTCCACTGCAAGGGCACCCGTCAAGGGTACAGTACTACAGTACTTCATACTACAGTTCTTCATCACTTCTTATTTGTACATACACCCTGTAAGGCACCACATCTCATAAAATGTCCTCTTTCCCCATACACAATAGAACACTGACTCATGTATTCTCCAATGAAAGAGCACCCATTATGTCACTTCAGCATGTTTACTCACACATAGGGAAACCATATAGGGCATTGCATCATGTATTTGCACTGGAAGATCACATTTTTCCACTTGAAGGGCAGCCAATAGGTCAAATTAACATTTTGTCTCCACCGTAAGGGCACCCTAGAGGGTGGTTTATCACATCTTTGTAAACTGTAAGGGCACCTCGTGAGCACTTTCACTGTCACCAAATCTAACAACAAAGATGTTATACTGCCAACCTCTGCAATATTGCTTTTGCTAACCATACAGATTACCCTATGTTATTTAGCCCGACAAGAACAAGAGCTAGACACTGATAAATCGCAATATGTCAGATTAATCAGGGGCATGGTTTAAAGTAGATATGGCTGCATTTAAATGAACATGAACTGCACCACCAGTTGTGCAGAGGGTAAAAAATTAAAGAGAAAATTAGGTAAAGGCGCTATGAGAGCTCAAATGGATCACTGAACAGCAATTAAAATTGTGCACAATAGAAAGAAAAAAAATGGCACCGATAGAGCAGAGGCTAAATAAGTTCTTAATAACTGACGGGGGGGAAAAACAGGATCAAGGTCACAAGTTAATATTGCAATGACAAAGTAAAGCATGATTTTATATTAGTTTGTAATAGTAGTAATGATCAGAGTGACACATAAAGTGACCACAAAATCACCAACACTGTTCATTTATTAATGAGGTGTCATGTCAGTGTTATTAATGACTCATACAAAGGGAGAATTTTACCATTTGTTTATTATAACACACAAATACAGTACTGTGCAAAAGTCTTAAACCACACCTCATTTCTTTATATTAAATTCAATGGAACAATGTACAGTAGATTAAAGAAATGGGAACAAATGTTTTACTGTGACAGGCTGAAAAGTGCCTAAAATTTTCAAAATTGGTTGCTTACAGTATGTAACACCATCAGCAGCGACCTCATTTCCCCCCTCATCTGTTCCATCCACTCAGCATTCAGCATCACCAGTATACTAATCACCGGTCATCATCTGTCATCATCTGCACCTGTTTCTCACTGGTTCAGGCCTTAAGGTATGTATATATATATATATATATATATATATATGCTTGAATGATTCATACGTCTTGAGGTGAAGCTGCTCAGGTACAGGGACTGGAATAAAATGAGAGCCAAAATAATCCTCCAGGAAGCCTGGAGAACTACACACACAAAAAAAAAAAAAAAAAATACAAGAAACTCTGGCTCTTTGAAAGCGAAATATAAATAAATGACGGACGGCTCAAGACTTTTGCACAATCTTGTACGTTTGACTTAGAATCAGTTGTTGCAGTTGAATCATGCACACAAATATGTTGTGACAGACAAAACATTTCCTGCAAGCAAACCAACTGTAAGTCCATAAATAATTACGAATCAGTCATTCATACAGTATTATGCATTATGGATGTGTTCTGACCTTCCGTGTTCATCAGTAGTGCATATAGTACACTATGTACATAAAAATACTGTAAATAATATATTTGGTCTATCATATTATACAGTGTGTCAGTTTGTTCTCATTTTAAGTAGGACTTGCTTGAATTTTCCACACCCGGCTCAGAATAAAGGGTTGAAAACAATGTAACTGTAACTTCAAATACTCTATAAAACTCAGTGTAAAGCTATACACCATTTACTTCTGGAAGGAGAGTGAATTTCTCCAAACATTTTAAAGGGGCGGTTAGTAATTTTAGAACCGTTCACTGTCTCTAAGGCGAGTATGAATATTTTAATCCTTTAAACTTTTCTTCTTAGCCTTAACTTACAGTAGCCTTAGACTCTGTAAAGAAACTACATAGGTAGGTACTGTAGATCTGAACTGGTCTGTTTGGCCTGAAGCTAATTTCAGGGCCAGAAAAATATATTAAAGAAGTCTAGAATGATGAGACAAGCCACATGTTCTGAATCAAAGGTATTTTTGATGATCTCTAAAACGATATGATTATTTGAGGTCTAGAAGCACGAGGTCAAAAAAGAAATTACTGACTGCACCTTTAATAAATTCACAAGAATCCACAAGAATGCAAATGTAAATCCCCAAACCCAGACTAATGTGTTATGGAATTAGGACATGTGAGAATCAAAATTCTCTCACTTTCTCTCTCGCTCTCTCTCTCTCTCTCTCTCTCTCTCTCTCTCACACACACACACTCTCTATCTATCTTTGGGATTTTGGGTTGCTGGTACAGGATGGAGAAACCTTTGAAGCTGCTGAAGAATATAAACCCCTGCCGTTTTTCTTCATCTAGTGCTCTGAGGTCTGGCTCTCTAGAGAGGGATCTGAAAGCACTGGTTCAATGTTGCATCACCAATTAGGGCTGAGGATTAGATCAATGTTTTTTACTCGCTCAGCCACAGAAGCAGGGCACACTGTCCATGCATAGGGTTTAAGGTACAGTAGAGAGGAACATGGAGCATCGGTGTGATCACAGGCTTCCTCTATGGGTGACAAAATACATGTGCTTGTCAAACTGTGACACGGGCCTGCGCTCCATCAGACCTCATCAGACCTCAGGAGTCGGCGACAGGAGAGGAGAGGGGGGAAGAGAGGCCGAAACCATCGGAGAATAAAGGTAGGACGAGCAAAAGGAGAGCAGGAGATATTCTTCTGCACACTGCACAGTGAAGAAAGTCAGTCCGTCTCCCTGTAGAGATAAACCACACAAAGACACAAACACGAGATGAGCAAAGATTACGTCTCTCAGAGCGAGCTCGAGTCGTCGCCTGCACCGTGACGTCAGTGATTAATGTTTGATGAAAATCATTTGTTCTCGGTGTGAAATCATGCCTGATGGTGTAGTGGGAGAGAGAAAAGGCTTGTGCGGTGCCTTTCAGAATAATGTCAATCCTGCTGCTGAGCCATTTTATCTAAGCTGCGGAAAAACCTGAAGCCAAACTGCAAGGACATTGTTTAAAAACATGACATCATTAATAAGCACTTCAGCTCTGTGAATAAGTCCTGATCTTTTACATTCATAGAAATTCCTTTTGTGTGTATCCAGGAAATGTACCTAAAAATGAAGGAAAAAATGTAGTATACCTTATTAAACACTCATTTAAGGTCCAATGCTGTCCAAAAGAAAATTCGCCATTTCACAAGGGTCAAATTATTGGGCTTCATCAAGCAAAGAAAACAACTAAGGAGATCTGAAGTTACTGGAACTGGGTTAAGAATCCGTCAACACATTATTAAAAAAAAAAACCTGGAAGGAAATTCAGCTTTGAAGAAGAAATGTGGTCAGAAAAAAACAATGCATGAAAATCACTTGGCGAAGTTGCATGGTAAAAAAATCGACAGTAACAACCATAGCTATGTTTAATAGTGAAAGTAAGAGCATTTCCATACACGCACAATGTGATGAGAACTTACAGGATTATGAATAAACAGTTGTGTCGCCATAAGAAAACCACTTATTAGTGAGACTCATCAGAATAAAGGCTTCAATT
>JAQQZT010000012.1:7248726-7269327 GCA_030068275.1 Clarias platycephalus | reverse complement strand
CAGACAGACAGATAGATAGATAGATAGATAGATAGATAGATAGATAGATAGATAGATAGATAGATAGATAGATAGATCCCACAGGCTGACACCAGATGGCGCTGTGGAGTCTTTGCGCTGCTGCTTCTTTTCCTGTGTAGAAGAAGAGACACAACATGTTGGAGGAACATGCTCATCTCTCTCTCGGAGTGTTTATAAAACGCATGAAGGAGAATTCTTTTCCTCTGTGACTTACGTGTTTACTGTACATGCGCTTATGTTTCAGCGGGACAGACACACACTGTTAGCTTGTTGTTGTTGTTATTGTATGTGATTAGCTGCAGGGAGGAGTTGACATTCCCAGGCTGACACTGAGGCTGTGAAATGTCGGTGCACTTCGAGGAGAGGAGCGGGGTGGTTCCGTGTAAAACCCCATGGGGTTCCTGGTACCAGACCATGGAGGAGGTGTTCATTGAGGTGGATGTTCCTCCTGGCACATCCAGCAAAGACATCAAGTGCAGCCTGGGCAGCAAACACATAGAGCTGAGTCTGAAGGGAAAGGAGATAATCAAGGTGAGTAACACTGAGTTCCACATCCAGGTAGGGTGAAGAGAGGACATCTCACATACATGACTTTTAAAAAATGCTGATTAAACCAGCCTAGGATAGGTCAAGAGTTTCGTGTCTTGTTTAGCTGGTCTCCCAGTCTGATCTTCCTGGTGTTAGACTGGTCCAGTTGGTTGGCCAGGTGGCCTGACGTTGCCTCAAGTTTCCAAAACCTTCTGAAAACCTGCTAGAACAAACCTGATCATCCTAAGTGTCCAAACTTCCAAGTAGCATCAAGTATGACCTGCTAGAACCAACCTGTAAGTTCTCACCCCCTTAAAAAACATAAAATAAGACCACCTCGAACCAACATGTAAGTGTCCAACTCCCTCTAAAACCATTACATTTTAAAATAAGAAGAGCTCGAACCAGTCTAACCAACCTGTATCACCAAACCCCCTTAAAAACTTCAAATGGGACCAACTAGAACCAATCGTACCACGCAGAGCCAACTTGTAAATGTCCAACTCCCTCTAAAACCATTAAATAGGAACAACTCAAACCAGTCTAACCAACCTGCATCACCCATCCACCTTAAAAACCATCAAATGGGACCACCTAGAACCAATCATACCACGCAGAGCCAACTTGTAAATGCCCAATCCCCTTAAAAACCATCAAACAGGATCAACTAGCACCAGTCGTACCAGCTGAATCCTCATCCCTCCTAAAAACAATCAGATAGGACCAGCTTGAACCAGTATTACCAACCAGAGTCCATCTATAAGTGCCCCTTCTAAAACGATCAAATATGACCTACTAGAACCAGTTGAAACCCCCAGGGTCAACCTGTAAGTGTTCAACTACAGTACCTCTAAAACCATCAGGTACTGTAGGACCAGCTCGAACCAGTCTTACCAGACAGAACCAACTTGTAAACGCCCAACCCCTTTGAAAACCACAGAACAGGACGAACTAGAACCAGTCTTACCAGCCAGAGTCAATCTGTAAGTGCCCAACCCCCTCTAAAACTTTCAAATATGACCAACTAGAACCAGTTATACCAACCATGTCCGTGTCGAACCCCATATAAAACCATCAAAAGCCCTGCCTGACCCGCTAGAACAGGGGTCTTGTACTGAAAAAGGGCCAGTATGACTACAGACTTTTTTTTCCCAACCAGGCAAGAATCACTCATTTCATCGGTTAATCCTGTTCTCCAATTGTCTATCGAGAGTGACAAGATATTTCTCCACACCAGCACTTTGTGAATAAGATCCACAAATTCAGAACCAGCCTGTAAATGTGCACACCCAGCGTAAAATAATTTGGTCCACTAGAATCAACCTGTAATTGTCCTAACCCCTCTACACTCACTCATTCTCTATACTGCTTATCCTGTAAAGGATAGCGCAAGAACTGGACCTATCCCACCCCCTCGACCCTGGAGGTGGGAGGCCACAGTGCTAACTAGACCGCTGTGCCACCTCCCAATCTAAATCTTGATCTAGAACCAGCCTAGATTTGTCTAAACCCCCATTCATTGTCTAGAACCTTTCTGATCAGACAAAGTGTCCAAACCTCTTTTAAACCATCAAACATGACCAGCTAGAACCAGCCAGACCCGCTAGGATCTGCCTGGTGAGCTAGATCCATCTTATAACCAAACAATTTGATGAACATAAAGGATTCTGGCCAGATAAAATGATCTTTTCTGACCAATTGATACTAGTCAGGAAGTATTCAAACCTCTCTTTCACCAACAAACCTGACCAGATAGACCCAGCCTAAATGAAAGAACAATCTTGTAAGTGTCCAATATGGACCATTTAGAACCGACAGTACTGGTAACTGGTACAACCCCTCTAAAAACCATTAAACGTGACAAGCTAGAACCAACCTGACCAGATAGAAGTATTCTTACCAGATAGAACCAACATGTTTGAAACTCATCCAAAGCCATGAAGATTAACCATGTCTTGTCCACTCTATTTATTGAAGGACTGAAGTCATTGGAGATGGTGTGTATGATTTCACTTTGATAGACTTCTCACCTTTGGCTTGTTTTTTTTCCCCCCACCTCAGGGGAAGTTGTTTGGAACGACGGTGGGCGATGAGGCAACATGGACTCTAGGTGAAATTTTTCCTTCCAAGTAAAAAAAACATTCAAGTCTGAAAAGGTGCCCGTGATAATCTGATCTAATTCTTACTTGAGACTTTTTAATGCCTCACAGAGGACAAAAAGCTGATCAGGATAGTTCTAATGAAGACGAACCGTGAGGCAGGAAACTGCTGGACGTCGCTGTTGGAGGAGCAGTACGCCGCTGACCCGTGGGTACAGGACCAGATGCAGAGGAAACTCACCTTGGAGAGGTTCCAGAGAGAGGTACAGTCACCAAACACAAAAACATTTTTATTCCACTGAGTCCCAGTGCTGATCCTGGAGTTCTGGAATTCTTGGAAATTAATAATAAATTAATAAAATGTATAATTAATTGCAGTTTTATATATTCAGATAGTATAAAGAACACTTGACATCAGGAGAAATACAGGTGTTGAAATGAATAAACTTCTTTATTTATTGTATTCTGTTATACCACAGTGCTGTTGAAAGCTCTATTCTGACAGATCACGAGGCATTGGAAAGCTTTCCTACACAGCAGCTCTGTTGTCTTGATATTGTTTTTAATCATTTGGAAGCCTTAAGACCAAAGTCATAAATCATGCAGGTTTAGCATTTACTTTAGGCAGTTTTGGACAGCATTTTTTTCTCTTACATGAAATGAAAAGTTTAAACTGACTTTTGTATAATAGTAAAATTAGTTTGACGAATATACAAAATGCGTATGTATGTTTGCTAACTTTTTACATTTGCATAGTATTTCTTAGCACATTTTATGTCATGTTGTCTCATCTGCTTTTTTAACACTCTTCTAAATCATGGGTGGCAAAGCCCAGTGTTAGTTTAACTTTTCCCAGGTCTTGAAATGCTGTTTATATATACACTGTACACCTGATAAAATTCAAGATCGGATGGATGTTGGTTACTTCCTGAACCCCCCACGATACGAGAGTGGATGGATATAGTAAATAATATTTATTTTATGGAAAAGATGACTTTTTCTCTTCATCTGCAAAAGAATGTGTTTAGAAATGTCTGGTCCAGGTGGGTTAGATATATAAAACCATTACGGCCAGACTTTGTGGAAGTATAAAACAATTGATCTTGCTTTTCTGAATGGGAAATATTGTAATTTATATGGTATACCTTTTCCTTGGCGGAAGCCAGCGGATTTTTCCCCATAGTTTACAACGTGGACCAGGAACAAACAGTTGGCATTATTCATTACTGCGTATGATTAAGTTTGTCTAACCTCCCCCGAATTGTACAAATGATTATTTGAATTTTATTTTGTTTATCTAGTTCTGTATTATGTTAAAAAAAAGGAAATTGATTGGCAGAGAACAATGTAATTACATTTGTTTGGAAATAATGTATTGTACAACACTGCTACTCCGAACGTCTCTCTGGTCTCTTACAGAATCCTGGGTTTGACTTTAGCGGGGCAGAAATCTCTGGAAACTTTCAAGGAGGCGGACCGGATTTCAGCAGCTTACAGAAGTAACTTGCACATTCAAGAGAGAATAAGGACTTAATTCTGACTGCAGGAGGTTCACCGTGATGCCATTGATCCAGACTACAGTATATCTACAAATTCATAATGAATAAATGTTCAAGTTGAAAAGCCATATTTTAAATTGTCACACAAAGCCTTTGTGCCAGTTTTAGATGCTGGTAAATTGAGTTGCCAGGTTTTTTTTCTTGCTTTAAGAATAACTATTTGAAGAAACTCACATGGGTCTTGAGTGAAAACAGTCCCTGCTTTAGATCCTTTTTAACTTTTTCCCCCTTGTGACCTCACATAAGGCAGGTCTCTCCCCCAGTTTTTTGCTCAGCTGTTCTGTAGAGAGGTGCATCTACTTGTGTAAACCCAATTCCTTACAACACTCTTTGCATGACATTTGCATCAGCAGTAGCTCATTTAAATGAGTCAATTAGATTTACCCTATTGTGATCTCATATGCGACAACCCCCTCCCTTGCTTTGTTGCTAAGCGTGCCAAGTCTCTAGAGGCGTGGCTCAGCAATAACTCATTAACAGACACTTTGGGCGAGCTCCAAGACCTGGTTTAACTCACTGACTAACTAGTAAATTCTGAGACCTTCAAGATGCTCCTGTTTCAGAGTAAATATCCTGGCAACTTGGACTTTCTGTACAGTGTATCAGTCAGATGCAAAATGAACGTTATTGAATAAATGGACAAGTGAGTCTGATTAACATTTCAATAAGTGTTTTATTGAAAGGTTCACTTTTAGGGTACAAATAAATTTTTGGTCGAGTTATCCAATTATTCTTCATTTACTCAATCAACTTAATTCTTTCTTCGTTAGTACCCGAGAGAAAAATCTTAACCTTGATTTGCAGAACCAAAAAGAACTACGTTTGTCCTAATTAATAAATTGAAGCAATTAGACCCTGTGTGTAAAGTTTAATTTTAAACCTTTGACCTACAAAAGTAAAAGTCTAGTCAGGTCAGTCATGTTAATGTTCAGCGAAACGTCACATTACAGAGCTTCTTCTGAACAGAGCATAGTAACGATTACTAAAAGAAAAAAAAGGAACTTGTGTATAATCACCTTGGGCAGGAGTGTGCTAAAGGACAGTAACAACCTAGGATGGAAGTTAAGGGTTTTGGGCCCGATTTCTTGGTTCCTCTGATGTTCATCTTGAATCACAAAACCCTTCTCCCTCCTCTTCCACACGGTGGACTGAGGACCTAGGCGGTTCAATACTTTTAAACTGCTTTAAACAACCGGCGCCATTAGGCACCGATTCAAACGAGCATGCTCCGTACACACGCTCGAGCCGATCAACCGCATGAGCCGACGGCCATCAAAACACTCGACTTAAGGTCTTCCAAAGTCAAACATGCATTCTTATGCAAAAAGGAAAAAGAAAAAAAAGAGTTGGTTTCCTTACAGAGCTTCACTTTTCATACCAGAAGTTCTGTACGGAAGCCAACAACACACAACAACAATCACGTCACTACATTCCACAAGAGTAAAGAGGAAAAGAAAAGAAAAGAAAAAAAAAAAAAAAAAAAAAACCCTGAACATCACACTGCAGTTTAAGAGGAAGATTCAGGGATTGTGGGTAGATGAGCGATCTTGTAGTAGCTGTGCTTCAGCTGCCGTGCCGTTCTTCCTGAGATGATCCAGCGCAGTCTCTGGCTGTTGGGCTTCCAAGACTTCGTGGAGGAATATTCAATCAGGCACTTCGACACGAGCTCCCTCACACAAACCAAATCCCCGCCTTTAATCTACAAGGGGGGGGGGGTGGACGGAAGAGAAACAAATAAACCGAATCACAGAACATGTCAAAACTGATTTTTCAGACACGACAATGTCTCAGTAAGCAAGGTGTGTAAAAATCAGTCATTGATACCTTGACTAACAACTATTTAAATGGTTTTCTATCAGCAAACTGATCGTGTGCTGCCATATATATTGGGATGTGAACGTCTTCTCATAAAACATGGGCAGACATTGAAATTAAGAAACTGCATCACACCACTACACTAGAGTTTGACGAGCATCTCCACTGCTGTTCACCACATAGGACATGCAGTTAACCATTACAGCAAGCTTAGTTCACCTGTATTCTGCTTTCCTTATATTTAAACAACCAAAAGGAGCCACAAACAAAAAGAGACTTACAGTTAGTCGCTGCTGAAGATCCTTCACCGCATCTCTCAGAGCTTCCACTGACCCAGACTCATGCTGCTCCTCAACCTCAAGGGCGAGAACTGCCAGTGCGAGCAATGAAGGCTAATGGGGAGAAGATTACAGTCACAAATTCACAAAAACAGAAGTCGTAATAAAGCTTTATATACACTGTAGTAGCAACGTCAGATTCAGTTGTTCTTGGTAAAAAAAAAAAAAAATTCAAATTATTTATTTTTACACTGTGGACAAGAGTGTCATCACTGACATTTGCAGAAGACTTCAATCACAGTACAATGGGTTTTTACATCTTCCTTCATGAGAAATTTCAAAAGTCCAGGTTTGACTTGAACACCCCTCATGCTTTTTATTTTAATACTGCAACATTCCTAACCGAAGAAATACTGCACACAAGCATCCAAATAGCAGGTACTGTCTTGTTTAGGATAAAGAAGTATTTTTAAAAAAAATAATAATTAAAAATCATGACTTTATCTTTAAACATCCCATCATGAACACCATTTAACATTTAGAAATACTCACCCGTAGCTTTGAGAAGGCAAAAGAGCAGTGGCAGGCCTTCAGCTTGGCCTCAAGCCTCTCAATGGCTGAAATATTTTGACTAAAACCAAAAAATAAAAAGTTTAATCCTCTAATGTTTAAAGTATGCAAATCACTTCATGTTCAACAGATAATCAATACCAAATGTAGGGGTGTTGTTGCTCACCTGCCAGCTTTCTCCTGGACGTGGCTGTGAAAGAGTCGAAGGTAATGCAGTGCTGTAGGAGCTTTGACCTTCCAGTAGAGCTTCTCAAGGACGATCTTCTCCATCCTCATCATATCCGAAACTGTGAAGCGGTTCTGGCTGATTCGGATCAGATCATTGGCCATGGGGACGTTAGTTTCCTCTTCAGAGGTCTTCACGGCGATGTAGAAGCAGCAAAGGCCAACACAGGACAGATGTTTGGGCTGGATCTGTGGGAATTATTTTTTTTTTTAGTACAATAAAAATCATATCATGCTTTAAACTGGTAGAAAGGAGATTCCCCTCTCTTCCCTAGTCCCACAGTTTTTGTACGAATAAAACCATTACATGCGAACAAGTCTCTGCGCATTTACAGTCGGTAGGAACATGTTTACCTTCATCACAGACAGAAAGCGATCCAGCAGGCTCACGGCGAGGGAGAAGGTCTCGGCGCTGAACCCGAAGAAGCGGGTCAGAGACAGCAGATCTTTCACCTCGAAGTCCCTCATCTTCGCGGTCATCCTCATGCCGTTGTCGATGGCCGACTCCAGGACGCGCAAGCCACAAAGTTTCGGCTGACACCTGACCTCCTGCTCCAAGAGAGCCTTCAGTTGCAGTGCAAAGGGCAGGGCTTCAGCGCCGCTTACTGTGTCAATCATCTGAAAACGAGAAACAAGCCGAATCAGCAAAACTTAGGTGTTGACGAACCAGTTGATAAATTTTTTTATACAAATTAGATGGTCAAATATTAACGGCAATTTTGATTACAGGTAACAAATTTATTCTACAATGAAGTTTAGTATTGTCCTACATTATGTCTATATTTTAGGACGCATTGAAATTTGCAAACCCACTAACGTGTATAAATAAACCTCTCCTGGAAGTGCTGTTACAGGAAAACAATCAAACACACTGGTGTGATGAAGCACAGTTGCCTTAATCAACATGACGATTTTTCAATAACGCCACATTGTAAATGTTTCATTTCTCCACTACCTACAGTTTTTCTTCAACAGCAATACTTTAAGTCATTCATCTATACATTTAGAGGTGCATCCAGTAAGATTATGATGGTGCGGCTTAGGGACAGCCCGACTCGACATGATCATAATACCGACTTGTATTGTGATTCTATAATCACCACCACACAGGATGCTTCATTTCCTGTTAATGTGTGAATTGTTTAGAGATTCTGTAATCACTGTGATCAAAGAAAAGCATCATGGGTAAATAATCATATTTATTTTTTTATTCTCCCATCACTAGTGTATCCAAAGATGTTAATCACACGTTTGGTTTGATTTAAAAATAAATAACACACCACATGTCGAATTAAACAACCCAAGGACATTCATGGCTGACCGCTCACAAGGTGGACACGTGATGGCACAACTGGGCTGCTTTCAAAGACAAGCGTTTGTGAAACGTTCTCAGGCATAGAACTGATGAATAGATTGTGTTTTTCAGCACTCTCGTTATTGAATGAGAGCCCTGCTATTCTATTGTGCGCTTGTGCTCTCGTACCAGCCAGACAGACACAGTATCGAGGAGATCTATTGAAGGATTGAAAGGTCATCTTTATTAATTTCATATACAGTGGGGAATGAAGCAAATGCAACCAAGGTGGCTGCGTCATAAAATAAAAACATTAGGTGCACTGGTGATGTTATCTGGAGATCACTAGGGGGCTCCTACATCAAGACTTCTACCAATCAGGAAGGGCCAAAAACCATCACACGTTTCCTCTGAACCACCTGTGGACAGCATCTTTTCAAACTGCTCGCTCATGCACCGTTGGGAGTGGCATAACACCCTGAGGGCAGCGCTATCCGCTTCTTCCGCATGCATGAGCTCACAGACGCAATGATTGGCTCTAGATGCGAGAGCACTTGGCACCCTCACATCCCTCCCCAGGTCCCCAAGCTGTGGGAGGTTACAGCATCATCCAGGAATCGAACTTCACCACTGCGCCACTCAGGGCGCGTGCATGTTTCTAATGTACACGTGTTTATGAGGTTTTTAGCTTGTAAAGACACCACCATATATAATCCACACGCCTTCTGGTGTGTCTTTTGGTCCAATGTTGAAAATTGTGTGAATGGTAAGCGACCCAGGACTTTAAACTAGCAAACCAAAACTAATTATGCTTTAATCCAAACCAGGACATTATAATACTAGCTAAACAAAGCTAACAATTTTATGCTAGGATACAAACTGAACTTGGACTTCATATGAGTGAGGTAAATATGGAAGGTCATTTTCCAAACTGGTCTCCATTTTATTTTTTGTCAAGACAACAGTTGAACCCAGTATTTATCATTATGTTTTACATTATGTCTTCAAATAACTAGAAGCGGTTATAAAAAAAGAAGAAAAGAAAAGAAAAAGAAAAAAGCCTATTGCTGCTTTAATGTACTGAGTTATGAAGTAATTGAAATAAACACTGCAGGTCAGACATGTCTGGGCATGTCGAGATTAAACTGTGAGATGATGAATCATGGACAAACGCAAAGCGAAGACAGAATAAATATATGTTTAATCCTTGTTAAATTAGACTCCGATTTGTTACGAAGGCCAGGCCGGGCCGGTCATCCATATTGGATTCGGTTATTAAGCGTTAATCGTCTTTTCCCACCCGTATTATGACGAAGCATAATCCAGCGCCATGATTGGCTGTTCGTAAGTGTTGACGCAAATTGCGTAAATAACTGACTAATCATAAAGCAAAGCACTGGATAGCTCTAGAACAGGAGGCGGGACTTGCCGCAAAGCGGGTTGGAATGAAGGGAATCGCCGCTTCGGGTGTTATGTCTGGACATGTCCAAGCGGCAGCATGACCTTTCTAATATATTGACGGGTTCTTACAAATTAACACCACAAAACGGCATTTAAACAAACTACATAGGTCAATCCTATTACATTGTTGTAAACATTTTACATTTCTTACATAAAACCCTTTTTTTTACGCGAGAGGTAAGTGACGTTACATGCTAATATTTATTTGAATAAGGGATTGATATTTAAATAAACTCTACATGTTTGTACAATACAAACAATAATTGTATGTTTAAATAAAACAATGATAGTAATAATAATAATAAACTGCTTGACTAACTTCGCACGCAAGAGAACATAAATCCAAAATGGCTGACTTACCTTGGATTTTCTTTTATATTGGCTGGTTCAACTAAATGTAAGAAAACTAAATTTTAATACATATTTTAAAAAACACACATTTAAAAAAAATAATAATAAGGAAAGATTTAATAGGTTTTTGTTTAAAGCACGTATTTCTATCAACTTGCTGCCCAGCACACCCCTGACCCTTGGCGTCAGGCAACAACCAAACCTTAGCGTCGGCTTTTATACTCTGCAGACTACGGCAGAACAGATTTCATTGGTTGGTCTAAGAGGGCGTTCTTTCCAGCTATATTTTGATTGGTGCTCCACGTTGTAGACTCACAAGTCACGCCTATTCACAGAAACCGCTTCCTTATTTAGACCTTAAGTGTCAGTTGTACTGATTTCAGATCAGCGTAAACTGATCGCCGTTACCATGGTGCCTTCTAGAACGTACCAAAGAAATATAATACTTCTCTGTAATAAGGAAATCTACACCTAAACACACATTGTTAACTGATTATTTACACATTATTCCTTTAACATTGACTTAATTTGAGATGTTTAGTATGCCAACGTTGTCTATGATCTGTAAATGTGGGTAAATATGTACATAAACATTTGCAACACTGGGTGGAGACTGGGGTCAGTTGTCTGTCAGTAGTCTGATTCTGTAAAACTATTAACCAACCAAACATAACATCTTGATTTAATATGTCTCATATAAAAATATATAAAGATATTCATCTTCTATACGGGTTATCCTCAACAGTGTCGCGGGGGACCTGGAGCACATCCCAGGAGACTGTGGGCACAAGGGAGGATACATCCTGGACATATACACGCATACTCACACACACTACAGATGATTTGGTAATGCCTAATCTGCTATTTTTGGACTGCGGGAGGAAACCCACCAAGCACAAGTAAAAACATGCAAACTCCATGCACAGAGGTGGGAATCAAACCCGGACACTGGAGGTGCAAGGCCACAGTGCTAACCACTAGACCACCATGCCCCTACACACACACACACACCAAGCACAGAGAGAACGTTAAGTTAACGCATATGTACATTATAGATTCCCACACTGCTGTGCTGATGCCCATACCGCTGGTCATAAGGTCACAGGTTCAAACCCAAGCACCAACAAGGTGGGCTCTTGAGCAAGGTGCTTAAATGCCTATATGTACATTACCTCTCAAAAGTTTGGACAAAGTTAATCTTTTTTTGCCCGTGTGATTTATTTTCTGCATTTTAGAACAATAGTGGAGATTTAATAACAATGAAATAACACATATGTCATTAGGGAATAAGTACCAATAACAACATCCACAGTCAGTTGTTATTTTAAACCCCTAAAACTCAAGCGGCACAGATATGTGCCAGCAACACAGCACTAGTTAATGAATGATTTAAAATAAACTAACTGCTCATACTGAACTCCTGCACTGTGTCTTAACCGATGAGGCTTCGGACATCGAACTGGACATTTGGGTTTTTGGATATGTCAGGTATAACCAAAATTAGCATTAGTTTTAAAATGCAGAAAATATTACTGCTACCGGAATATGAAAGTGACGTCGCAAAAAAATTTATAATTCGTATGATTATTATTCTTGTTCACAGAAACAAATGAAATAAAGAAAATAAAATCATATGATTATACTGTATGTACTGGTGCTTTCTCTTTACCAGTGTGAGCTATATTTACATTTTCTGCTTAGTCATGTTTGTATAGTATTTTAAATTGGAACAAAATTCTGTTCCTCATATTGCCTAGGTTGTCCAAAAAAAAAAAAAGAGGCCGTCACTCAGTATTGCACAATTCCGATCCATATTTTTTAATTTTTTTATTTATTGAAACATAGTAATGCAAAAAATGGGTAAAAATGCTTTGGGTTTCCAGCAGTTCTGGAACATTTCTTGCACGAACAGTATTGTTTTCTTCTATTCTCTGTTTGTTAAACTTCAGTTCTTTTTAAAATGTGTGCTGTTAAAAAAAAAAAATTTCCCTCTTAATTTTGGCAAATGTAAAAAATACAAAAATACATGCATGCTAGTGTATCTTTCATTATCTTTTTATTATCTTTACCTATATTATTTTTCTGCAAAGTGCAAAACAAAATGAGCAAGCAAAAAAAAATAAAAAATCACAAACATTACACAAATAATGCACACACTGCATGCTGAAGAATATTTACAGTGTACATGTAGCAAAACAGGATTTCATTAATATTAATGATTAATATTAACAAATGAAAAAACTTCACATTGAAACATATTTGTTATAATTACTGGAATTATCTGGAATAATGGTGCATTAAAACAGCACTGAAATTTGTTTTGTTGTTTTTATTATTATTTATAACCAATTAAACTGTTCCAAAATCATAGGTTTGTTAAACGAATACATAAAAAAAAAAACTATTTATTTAGGGAAATATAAAATATAATATTTAGAGAAGCTTTTAAAGTCAGCACAATATATCTTTTTTTTTTATTTTATCTATTACTGTGTGAACCTATTTATAAAAGAGTAAAAGAATATTTAGTGAATACAAGATCAGTAACATGTCAGGACAGACTTCTGGAACTTGTAGCATATT
Source organism: Clarias platycephalus (assembly GCA_030068275.1). NCBI lineage: Eukaryota > Metazoa > Chordata > Actinopteri > Siluriformes > Clariidae > Clarias > Clarias platycephalus. Next base: position 7,256,543 of record JAQQZT010000012.1, on the reverse strand, counting down.
CTGATGTATAAGAGCTCTAACACTGGTGCAAACCCTGACATTAACAGTACAGACAGATACAGTAAATAAAACTCACATCACCAGTTAATGGCAGAGCTCAAGATAAATAATGGACCATTTACAGTTACAACTTTGATGATTTAATTTCAGCACCATATTTATTAATGATGTGTATCAGATGGACTGTTGAGCTTTCTACAGGCAGAGAGCTTACGTATGAAAGAAAGAAAGAAAGAAAGAAAGAATAAAGAAAGAAAGAAAGAAAGAAAGAAACTAAAGTGGAGCTCTGGTTGGTAAATAATGTCATATAATAATATCATATAATATCATATAATAAGTGAGTAATGTGCAGCTCTGTACATTTTGCGCTGGATTTATATTTCCATGTGAGCACTAAGATGTTATTTAATAACAGAAGGTGAAGAGGCGTTGACGTTGTCCTGATAAAAACGTGAGAATGTTGATTCCTTCAATTCATTTTTTTCAATGAGAACAGCTCAACTGTAGAAGATAGAAAGAGCAACTGAATGGAAGTTCAGTTAGTATCAGTTAAAGTCTGTCTGTGTCTCTCAGTGTCTCTCTGTGACTCTTAGGATCTGTCTCAATGTCTGTCTCAGTGTCTCTCTCGTTGCCTTTCTCAGTGTCTGTCTCAGTGTCTCTCGGTCTATCTTAGGGCCTCTCCTATCATCTGTCTCAGTGTCTCTCTCTGCGTCTGTCTCAGTGTCTGTCTCAGTGTCTCTCTCGTTGCCTTTCTCAGTGTCTGTCTCAGTGTCTCTCGGTCTATCTTAGGGCCTGTCCTATCGTCTGTCTCAGTGTCTCTGTCTGCGTCTGTCTCAGTGTCTGTCTCAGTGTCTCTCTCGTTGCCTTTCTCAGTGTCTGTCTCAGTGTCTCTCGGTCTATCTTAGGGCCTGTCCTATCGTCTGTCTCAGTGTCTCTCTCTGCGTCTGTCTCAGTGTCTGTCTCAATGTCTCTCAGTGTCTCTGTTAGTGTCTGTCTCATTTCCTGTCACAGTGCCACATCTTAATTTTTCTCTGTGTCTCTCCCAGTGTTTCTCAATACCTGTCTCATTGTCTGTCTCATTATTACTTTTTAGTTTCTCTCAGTGACTCTCTGTGTCTCTCACTGCCTGTCTCAGTGTCTTTCTCAGTGTTTCTCTCTGCGGCTCTTAGGGTATGTCTCAATGTCTGTCTCAGTAACTGTCTCAGTGTTTCCTCTTAGTTTCTCTTAGTTTCTCTCAGTCTCTCTCAGTGCCTGTTTCAGCATTTCTTTCAGTGTATATCTCAGTTTATGTCTCAGTAGTCTGTCTCAGTTTTCTTTTCTTCCTCACCTTTTCTTGTCTTTGGAGGTCTGGAGTGAGAGAGCCTGCAGTGTTTCAGCTGCCATCTTTCTCCTGTTAAAGGAGTTCATCTCCTCCTCTAGCTCTCTGCGCTTCTCCTCCAATGCCTTCTTTTCTTCCTGGTGCATATGCTTAACAATCTCGAAACGCTCATGCAGCTGCATAAAGACACACAGGAATACACAAAATAACTGCGCAGTTAGAATCTCCTTTCAGCGTTTATGTATAACACCATCCAGCAGATATAAAGTCTGATAACATTATGACGTTGTCCTTTTCAACCAGATGATGCACAAATGTAAGCACCTTTACATCTTTAAGCTAAAGTTTTAGAGTCTAGAGTCTTTATGACCCATGACCTCTGACCTCCCGCTCTCGCTCCTTCAGCTCAGCCTCCGTCTCCTTTACTTTGATCACAAACATTTGCCGCATGTCCTCCTCCATGCGCTGCAGATCTGCGACAAACTCTCTCCTCTTGGCCACATAGGTTTCCTGCAGACTGAGAAACACAAGAGATGTCCTTACGAAAAATCCTACTGTCTTAAAAGATGCGGCTTAAAGACTTTGACTGGTTGATTTTTGCCTCCAATATGTCTTGTCTCAAATGTACCTCGGTTTTAGGATTAGGTGCAGAGAAACACTGATAAAGTGATGAAGTGTGGAGGATATGGCAACCCGTGAGCAGTACCTGAATGGCTGCGCGTCAGTATCGGGGTCTTTGAAGCCCATCTGCTCCAGTTTGCAGCGGCGGTACAGCTCATAGTGGCGTGCGTGTGTCTGCTCCCGCAGGTCCTCCATGTTCACCCGGATCAGCATCTCCCTCAGCTTTACAAAATCACAATGGTTCTCATTCTCCACTGCGCTTAAACACACACAGATATAAATATAATATAATATAAATAGATAGATAGTCTGTGGAAACCCACGAAGAACATGCAAACTCCATGCACACAGGCCCAAAGTGGGAATCGAACCCTCGACCCTGGAGGTGCAAGATGACAGTGCTGACCACTATGCCACATCAAAGATATCGTTCTAAATAGTTGAATATTTACTGATCATTACCCAGGACTCGGAGTAGATCTGCGTGGCTATGATTATCTTAAACACAGGACAACATGAACAGTAACTTGTTTAACATGCACCATGAAAGCATCTGAAAATGTCATGCAAAGGTGATAAACTGGAAGTATAGACCCTCACCCTGTACCACTCCCCATGGGTACTGCCTGGCTCTCACCAGCTTGTTCCCCACCTTAACATCCTCTCCACTTCCCACCACAGCAAACGGCAAATGAGCCTGAAACAGGAAATCAGACGATGTTACCGTACCATAAGTCTTTACAAAGTTCCTACTGTACATTTCGGGTTTACGTTTAGCTCACGTTCATGGAGGAGTTGATTTCTGCAATGGCTTCGTCATCTGTGGGGAACTGGTAAATCTGGACGCCGTTGCTGACGAGCTCGCTCATGATCTTAATCTTGAATTTATGAAGATCAGATTTGCAGATCGTATCCGCTTTAGCGATAACGGGAATGAGGTTTACCTATCAAAGATTAAAAAAAAGAAGTCATTGGAATAAACCGATCTATTGGTCTGACAGATATACAGACTATACATCGATATAGAACGTATAGCATTTACCCTAATGTGAAGCACATAGAGCTGGATAACTTTTAACAAGTGAAATGTGATTAATCTAACCTTACTGTCCAGCATCTTCATGGTGACCAGATCAAGGGATCTGAGCGAGTGGCCTGTAGGGGAGATGAAGTACAGGCAGACGTGGATCCTCGTGTCGTGGTAGTTAAAGAGCGAACGTTTGATCTTCAGCTCCTCTTGGAGGAAATTTTCAAACTGGGCATCAATGTAGTCTGTAATGGGTTTATAGCTGCAGAAAAGAAAAAAAATTAGTACTTGTAAACTAATTAACATTCATGAGCTCAACCTGAAAGCTTTATGCTCCATGTTTATAGTCATACTGCTGCTTATGTAACCTTGTTATAGAAGTTAAACTTTCATGTTTTGAGACAATCAGGACAAGCAGTCACAAGATTTTTAGACCAAAAGTCAAACATGTCATGATCACTTTTTTCACTTATTTTTTCAGAACACTAAAATGTGTGCATTCCACAAACCTTTCTTCTTTATTGACCTGGTCGCCGAACCCCACAGTGTAAACTATCGTCAGCTTGAGCTCCACATTGCTCTCCTGCAGCTCGTATGTACTGGGTCGTAAATGCACCCCGCTTTGATAGTGACTGGCTTCCTCGTTCTCAAAGATTGTGTTAAACAGAGTGTTCATTAGTGTTGATTTTCCAATGCCGGTTTCGCCTGAAAAGGAATGAGGCACCTCAGTGAAATATGGTCTTGTAGCTGCTTCTTAATTTTGGGTGTGTGCTCAAAGGAAAAAGCAGGAGAGTTTGTAGGTGTAGCTGAAAGTACTGAATTCAGAATTGAGCTAATATTTATTTTTGCATTGCTTAAGTATACAGAGGGCGACAGCAGGCTTCACCTGTATATTCATCAGATCGCGTGTGCCATAGTTGAATAAGCTCATTGGATCGTTTATTGTTCTCGTATCCCGGAAGTGAGTTTCTAAAGTACAGTATATTGGAGTTATTGCTCACCCACACAGAGGATGTTGAAGCAGAAGCCTTGAGACACTGATTTGCTAACCAGCTGATCCGGGAGGCTGTCGAAACCAACATGCCCGCCTAAAGTCAGAGTCCTCATCTCCTCAGGCTGTGTGGTGAAAGAAATGAGTCACACACATTACAGTACATCACATTAAATGGATTAAACACATTTAAAACTGGCTAAAGAAAATTGGTCTTAAATGTTTCAAATGTTTCAAATTTCATAACAGCATATTTACTGAATGAACATATAGGCCTTATTACAATTTAACTACAAATATATATCTTTCAAAAGCATGTAGGAATGAAAGTGATGCTTCCACAGTGCTCATCACGAATATTACTTGGTCTATTATCTATACTGCATTTAATGTAAAGGGGCATGTGGGGAACTTCAGGCACAATGAGGGCACACACACCGGATGGGGTGCCAACCAGAGGTGGACAAAGTAGGACAAATCCTTGACTTGAGAAAAAGTAAAATATTACAAGTACAGTCTAATGTGTTTTCTTTAATTTATACCAGACCAGCCAGGACAACAATTGCAATTATTTATTTATTTATTTAATAAAAATAGATTTAATACTTTTCAATTTCATAGCTAATTCTATTTAATGTACACTTACACTTACATATTTATATATTCATTTCTGGATCATTGCACAAGACACTTTAATAAGACACGTTTTATGCATATTTGCACAACCCCAGTCACTTTTACTGAATTTTTTTCTTTATTTACACTAAATTTCTAAATTTCTATAAATTTCTATTTTTTTTTCTATATTTTGCTATATTGTGAATGTCCTTATTTGTACAGTATATATATATTTTTATCTTAGTTAAATTTATTTTCTATTGTATTTCTTTTTATTCATATTTATTATTATTTATCTATAAGCTTTTATTTTTTTAAGGTCACTGGTAGTTGTCTAAGCATTTCACTGCATATCAAACTGTGTATGACTGTGTATGTGACTTATAAAATTTGAATTTTTTTTTTTTAATGGTTTAGAGCAGCAAACAAAACAATTTAGTTCCTTTTAACACTTGCAATATAAATATTTTAAACAATTAACATAAAAAAAAAAACATTTATGTTAAAGTAAATGTTCTTCAGTTACAATTCCATTAGATTTTTCTTTATATCATGAGTACTGAGCTTGAATTACCTTACGATAGCCTTTAAGTCATAGTAAATATCTTTCTCTCTCTCTCTCAACTAGACTTGCTGTTTCATCTTTGTCTACAAACATCTCCACTTCTGATTTCAAACACCTGTTACATGATTAAGCATATTCACAGAGGGAAGGCAAATCAGGCAATTATGCATAATAGTCAGCATGTGGCAGTTTAAATACTACCAAACACTCTTGTTGTGTAACGCAACACCATGCAGTAATGTAGTGAAGTAGAAAGTACAGATATTTGCTGTAGGATGTAGTGGAGTGTAAAGTTCGGATACATGATATAAAGTACAGTGGAACCTCGATATACAAATGCCCTCATTGCTGCATTTTCGCCTTAAGAACTGAAATCGCCATACAAAGCATTTTCAGCATACGAACAAAACAAACTGAACCGAATGCAACACTGGCTAAGTTGGACATTAGTCCGGGAGCCCTTCAAAACTTGTTTGCGTCAATGGAAAGCCAAGTGAAGAAAGTTTACAAATTTCAAGATTTTTTTGTGGGGTTGGATTTTGTGCAAGATTTATAGAAGGCATAGAACCATGGGTCCCGAGAACGTTAGTAAGGATAGTAGCAAGAAGAAAAAGAAGCCACTTTCAGTTTTGTTTTAAAGCAGCCAGTGCCAAGAGGAATCATAAATTAAGGTGAAGTGAGGTTTAATGTCTATTTATTTCATATTTTACTTCATTTACATGTCTTTTTTAAATGTTTTGATTGGTTTTACGTATATCCAAGAAATATGATTATAGTGTTGGAAATGGGTAATATTGGTCAATTGTTTGGGTGGTTGGAACAGATTATCTGCATTTACATTATTTGATATGGGAAAATGTGTTTTGCAAGATGAAATTTCATCTTAAGAACTCGCCTCCAGAGCGGATTAAATTTGTATGCCGAGGTTTTGTTGTAAATGTAATTAGCTTTGGTACCAACTTATCACAAGACACAAGCACACACACACTCACACACCCAGTCATACACTAAGGACAATTTGGAAATGCCAGTCAGACTACACTGTATGTCTTTGGACTGTTGGAGGAAACCAAAGTACCTGAAGGAAACCCATCAATCACTGGGAGAACATGCAACCTCCACCTGAACGAGATAGACGAGACAAAGCAACAAACGAATAAATAAAGTACCAGATGTGCAAAATGTGTTGTAAATAAACTGCGAATGTCTTTTTAAAACTATAGAAATGAAAGATGGTGAAAGATTTTAGCTCATGGATCTTGTAGAGTCTAGTGATGAAGGAAGCATTGAGATAAATGGAGACGTGTGGGTCATGGCAGAGACAAGACCATCCCCAGCACCAAGCATCCCACTGACACATTCAGAGTGCCACAAGAAAAGTGTTTCACACTGCAAGCCGTCATCTGTTTCACACACTGGCACGCTGCTCTCAAAACACACAGACACACACACACGAGGGATATAAAGGCCTCTTTATGGATCTCTCCCTTCCTGAAACACAGTCTCGCTGCTCTCGCTTTTTGTGAAAGCACTCAGCTGTTATGATGTTTATTGAAAAACGCTGTAGGACCTGGCAACCATGCATCCTGTACACAAACATACTCAAATATAGCATCATACCCTACAGTGAATCATTTATAATGTTAAATATCGTAATGAGAAAGCAAATTTGCATAACTAAAATGTTTTTTTTTTTAAACATACAAACTGATGCAATTCAAGCAACTTGATCTGCAGAAACAACCCTTAGTCCAAACGATGTGTCTCTGTGTACTGTATTTACAGTATAAATATTCTCATATTTTGCTCACATGCATCCATCTGTAGAGCAAACCATAATGGAAATAAACAGACACTTACAGGGTATGCGTCTACATCCACGGCAGCCATGCTGATCTATCAGAGAAGCTGATGGTCTTCAGGTTCATCTGTTCTGCATCTGACATCCAGTTTCCTCTGAAGCCTGAACAGCGTACAGCTCTACACTTTCAGCAGGGCCCCTTGATGGAAACTCCCCCTTCACATTAAAATGCAGCTGGTGAAGCTGAGATGCCATCCTCCGGGCACGCCAACCTCCTGGCACTGACTTTCTGCCAGGCTGTTCAACAGACTTTCTTTATCAGAAGAACTGATAACTCCAGTGTAACAGTCTTCATCTTTGCATTTAATAGCTTTTTTTTGTCTTATTTCTTATTTCTTTGAAAGAAATAGAAACAGAGAGGCCAATGAGGAAAAGACAACCGCTATATCATGTTACCAAATCTTAACTTGTCTCATAGATGTTCCACAACAGTAAACGTAACTACAGTATACTGTAAACTGGCGTGTAATTTTTAATAGCGATCAAATCAAACCAGGACTTTTGATGGTGCAGAATAACAGAATAACACAGTTATGAGTCATAAAAACAGCCTTTATTTCTCTATATTATCCCCTGCTGCACCAATGCTATGCCAGTGTATCACCAGTGCCTGCATACCATCAAGTCTTCTCAGTACGCCGGAGCTCTGATCACACTGCCTTCTTCATGTCTGAAACGCTGGCCTCCCAGGAACCGCTTTAGAAGTATGTAATGGTACAGTATATTATGTAATAGTGTATTACATTTACATTTACATTTACATTTAGGCATTTGGCAGACGCTCTTATCCAGAGCGACTTACAAAAAGTGCTTTAA
>JAQQZT010000012.1:7236106-7246960 GCA_030068275.1 Clarias platycephalus | reverse complement strand
GTGATATCCCATACTATATGTGTTGTACCTCGTTCCTCTCCTTCAGGGAACCGAGGTTATAGCAATAACCATTCGTTATCAACAAATGCTTTACAGAGCATAAGTAGCAGACACACCTCAATATCAACTGCTCAAAAGAGATTATTGCATATTTAGAAACCTTCAGTATTGCTTTACAGTGTAGAAAGGAATATAAATCAAGAAAGACCATGGAATTAGAAAGTGTGGCCAAACTTTTGACTAATAGTGTAGTGTAGTGTATGTTATCAGAAGTGTTTCCAGCTTCTGGGAGAGACATGGTGTTTAACACCTCATGACCACTAGATGTCTCACCTTACAATATAATTCTCTCTCTCTCTCTCTCTCTCTCTCTCTCTCTCTCTGTGTCTCTCTCTTTCACAAGACAGTCTTGTTAGAAATTTGCACATTGAGAAAAAGGTTTAGCATGATTATTAATGATAATAATAATAATAATAATAATAATACAAATCACAAATGTTATATTAAGAAACTAGTGTTGACTAATATTTGACGTCTAAATTTAACATCTAAAATAGTGCAGCAATAATAATAATAATAATAATAATAATATTGATGATGATGACAAAATCACAAACCCCTTCTCCATCTAAAGTGCTCATGTTGTTCCCCTCCCCAGACCACAGCATGCACCAGGCACACGAGTGTCAAACTGGATCTACGTAGAAAGGACCGGCATACAGACTCATGCAGCACATAGAATATTCAGCACATTCTTTTTAAACAATCACATATTAAAAAAGAATGTGCTGAATATTCTAATTACAGATTGACAACGATGTCATAACAATCCAGAAACTAAAACAAAAGTTAACAATTATGAAGAAAAATGATTTAAGTTTGTATTATTATAATAATAATAATGATAATAATAGTAATAATAATACAAATTAATATTTTTTATAATTAATATCATTATTATTATTATTATTATTATTAAAGCTTTTCACTAAGACGAATCTCCTTTTTATATACCTCTGGTTGCTAGGAGACTGACCTTTACACCTTACACAAACTCCTGGAGGTACAAGGTGACAGTGCTAACTACTAAGCCACCGTGCTACCTCTGTCACGTACTGTATATCCTGAAATAAATATCACAGCTTCACAAGCTGTGTAGTGTACTTATATTTATAGGACATGCCTGGCATATGAGATTCTCACACTGATTGCATTCCTCGGCAAATTATTGAAGGTTAAAGGTGATACTAATATTAATTTATAATAACTTTTAATGTTACTCAAAGCAAATCAGTATTAAGTCTCTTTTCACAAGAAATTTCATCATCAGTTCCTCATATAATAAACATTCTTTTACTTGCTAAACAATGTTTCATGCACCGAAAAAAATACAAGACTGTATGTTTAAACATCATTTATTTGCTTTAGATCTACAGATTACAACGTCTCCATTAAATATCAATAAAAACAGAAATCATTCGAACAATGTTGCATTTCTGTTGGTTTATTGTGCGTCATCATTTCGTGCTGGTTTTGCCCTGTGATTTATTTCTTTGAATTTGATCACAAAGTTAGAGAACAAAGAAAACGAAATAAACATCAGTACAGGGTAAATCTTTGTAAAGTGTGACATAATTTCACCTTTATTGAATCTTAGGTCGTGTTTTTAAAATGATCCTGAGCTTCCTTGTAATGCTTTGAGGTCAAATCCAAGTAACCAAAATTTTTTTAAATAATAATAATATTAATAAAATACATAAAAATAAAAGATTAACTCTGTAAGGTTATACCCATGATGATTATGAGTGATCATGAAACGCTTTAATCATTAGATGTAACCATTGTTTCATTTTAGAGTTAGTAAAAGAAAAATGAAATTACATTGAAACAACATTTTGCTGAAATGAAATTGCACACAGTATGACCTCACATTGAAGAAGCAGCTTGAAAATATCAAACCTTTTTTTTTGTGTGTGTTCAAATATGTCATGAATTTCCTTTAAAGAACATCGGTGAAGCACCGTTGGAAGTTTATTAGTATTTCGGGGACAGAAAAAATATATATAGTCAACCAAACCAGACAATTATACTGCATGGCAATATAGTACTACAAATCACTGTTTTGTTAATGCTTCTGAAAAATTATACAGTTTTAGAAAAATGGAAACTGCACTTTTAAAGTCAGTATACCTCTATGTAGATTATACACCCTACAGTTCAGCTACAGTTTAAAATAAAATAAAATAAAAGTTATTATTAAAGATAAAACTAGGGGGGAAATTCAATTAAGTTATGTATCACGAATTATTTTGTGTGGCGAATTATGTATTGCCACACTGACTCCAATATTTATTTTTTATTATTGTATGTATGTTTGCATTTGAGGTGGGAAAATTTAGCCCATTCCTTTATAATCCTGCAGGTGGCGCTCTAAACTAAGTGCACATGTTGGCAACATCCTGCATGGTAGGAGTGAATTGCAGAGGAACCTCAGCATATGAATTGAATTTGTTCTGAAGTATTGCAATATAAATTTTCCCATAAGTAATAATGCAAATGCAGATAATCCGTTCCAGCCACCCAAAAATATTAGCAATATTACACACAAAAAAAAGAGAGAAGTCACGTAGCTTTTGGACGCATGCCAAAGACAATGTATCGTAGGTTGACTGTTGAAAAAAAAAAATTCGTAAAAATTAATTTTTACTGACAAAAACAGGTTTCGAACGGCTCCCAGACAAACGCCATCTTCGGTTCGGTTCGTTCGCTCATATGCTGAAAATGCTTCGTATGCCGATGCAAATGTCTTGTAAAATTTCTACTTTATGGTGAAAATTCATAACGGAGGGCATTCATACTGTATGCTAAGGTTCCATTGTACTGTATGTGCTAAATTTGTTTAGAATTGCAAGTAAATAAACAATAATTTTAAAAAATTATAAAAATATCAGTATCGTGATGTATCGTATAAGATGTCCGCTGGTGAGTCCCATCCCTAGTTAAAATGCAAAGTATTGTATTTAAAAGGTAAAAAGTAAGCAATAAAACACTAAAAGAGATCAAACTCATCAACATTAGCGTGATTAATAATAATGACTCGCTTTAATGTCTTTCTAACCACATGCATCTCCATTGTTGATAATTTTCCAATAACAGCTCAGTACAAGTGCTGTGTTGTTCCTTTATTACTGCTAATGATAACATATTAACTTAAGCAGTTAATAATTTGTTCATTTTAGACTGACTATGAACTTTGTAACATGAAAAAAAATACTATTGAACTAGAAGTGTGTAACTTTCACATAAACACCGAACACACATTGAACAGTGAGCCTGCTGTGATTATCACCTCCGCTGCTGGTTTAATGGACTTCGACACACTGAAACGTGACCTTACATAAGATAAAAGATTTTCCGAGATAGATAGCGAGATACCCTGTATGCGCAATGTTATTACATCGTACCTGATTCAATTACAGGGGACGTTACATTTTCTTTCACACTTTATTGAGCTTGTATTTTCGTCCAGACATGTACGTACAGCTCGTGAGTTTCCTGCGGAACAAAGTGATTTGGCAGCGTTTCAAATCAATTGCACTGTTCTCAGATTAAGAGGTCTTGTGATTCTTTCTTAAAGGTACACCAAGCAGGAGTCTCCTATTCAACTGCTAAATCATTAGTACCATTATTATTATAATAATTATGATTATTATTATAAGTAGTAGTAGTTGTAGGAGAGAAACAGGAGCCTTTAGATAAATCACGAGAGTTGTTATCACTAAGTTGTGAATCTGAATGTATTTTTTCCCTTATTCTAAAAGAAATAAAACAAAATAAATGAAAAATGAAAGATTTTAAATGACAGCGTTAAGATGTTAAATGTTTTCTCGACAAAAAGTTAATATCTCACATTTTAATTTGTATATGTCAAATCAAACGGAATTCAGTTCGTCAATTCATTTTTGCATTTATTTTGAATATTCTTTCCTCAACTTAAAGGGATAGTCTGTTTTTAATCAAAATTGAGATGCATATAAGTACAGTACCACAAATCCTGATCGTTATAAATGTTCCTGAAGTTTGTCAAATACAATTTAAGTAAACGGGGCCAAATTCCACAACCCTCCTTCCACGCAAAAATATGAAGCTTCTGAAGGCACACTGAACTGACTGGTGTCTTTAAAAGTTATGGCGTACTTTGAGTATACATTTAGTATACATTTAACTCTCTTCTTGCTCTAAAACTAGCCATATAGCATCCCTTCAGAAAGGCCAAATTTGGTCTGGGGAATTTTAACCGCATTGTTCTTGCAGTGGCGGCACGGTGGTGTAGTGGTTAGCACTGTCGCCTTGCACCTCCAGAGTCTGGGTTCGAATTCCGGCCAGGCTCGATTCCCGTCTCTGTGTGCATGGAGTTTGCATGTTCTCCCCGTGCTTGGTGGGTTTCCTCCGGTTTCCTCCCACAGTCCAAAGACATGGCATTCCCAAATTGCCCGTTGTGTGTGAGTGAGTGTGTGTATGTGTGTGTGTGTGTGCCCTGCGATGGATTGGCACCCTGTCCAGGTTGTACCCCACCTCGTGCCCTAAGCCTCCTGGGATAGGCTCCGGGTTCCCGTGACCCTGAATACAGGATAAAGTGGTATAGAAGATGAGTGAGTGAATGTTCTTGCAGTCACTTAACGGTCTGTGTGCTGAGCAGGACAATTTTCCTGCATTATGATAATCACAGGCTAATTAAATGTACTTACATCCACCTCAATTTTGATTGAAGACAACCTTGGAAAGCACAACTAGTCCCTTGAATTAAATACTTATATTGAATCAACAAGCTAGAACGTTGCTAAAAGACCATGGTATATTTTTATTTCGTTTTTAAAAAATCGTCACCTACCAGACAAAATATACCATGTTTTTTTTTTTTTTTTTTAATACTGTGAACATCAATTGAAAATTCTACCTAGTGTACCCTTTTTGGCGATTTAAAATCAAAAGCAGCTTTCAATCATTTATGAACATCGATCACTAATTACAACAACAAGATAAAAACACTAAAACAGAAAATACAACACCACATTTGTTCCTTATCACAGATGGCACATGGAGATGGTTTGGTTTGGCAATAAACATAATGAATAATTACAGCGCAGTCCTCGAATGAAACACGATGTTACGTTTCACGGGTACATGAATGATTGAAGGTAGTTTTGGTCCCAGAAATGGCCTATAAAAAGGCAACGATGCCTAGAAACTGGATTTAAAGCTGGCATGATCATGATGTTTCATTTGCAATCCAGTCTGCTACAGTATTGTGGAGAGGACAATTTAAAAAAACTTAAATATTCAAGTTTACGTACTTATAGACTGCGCCGTAATCAACTAATACTAAACCACAAATACCCACTCAGAAAGAGCACCATTTCAGACAAATATTCTTTCCTAGCACTAGCACAGACCTGCACCATCCAAAATATTCTCCTGATTAAAATCTGTCACTAAAAACGACATCTTACAAAGCGGCTGAGCTGGGGGGTCCTTGAGGAGAGACGGAGGAACAGAACTTTGGCACGTTGTAAAAACACGATGAGATGGCTGGAGTTTTTATGGCCGTGTTGCGAGAAGAGCAGTTCTTAATTCTTCTCATAATCCTTTGTTGAAGTAAACTCTTTCGACTCCGGGGTGACTCGCGTGGATCTTCTCCTGCAGCTCGGGTTCCAGGCGGCTCACGGCCATCGAGCTAAACACACACGCACACACACACACACACGTCGTTATTTAATCCCACTGTCTATTTTAAGTGAAGATGAATAACTTCCTCTTATTGAACTGTGTTCCATTATATTACTCATATCTTCATTATGATCTACTCGTCACTAATATTAAACAAAGTGTATATTTTAATTTCAGCAACATCACAGCCATATTAAATTATGGAGTCCGATTGGTCAGAAGGTCTTGATTCGTTTCTATGATGACAGAAATCAAATCTCTCAAATCTTATTTCTAGCAGCACCGTCAGTTATTAAAATCTATAACTTCAAATACAAGCAATCATTTTTGCTCAACTGCATTCTATTAGTTTTATTTGTTATGCATAAATTACTGTTCTTATATTTAATAATTGTACTAAATATCATAATAAATAAATATCATACAGTATAAATTAACCTATGAAAAAAGATACGATATGAGCACCGGTACAAAGTGGTATATTAGGGCTCAATTGTGATGCACCACTTTCTTTTCATTCTATGATTTCTATGATTCAGCTATGGTTTAATCTGGGTACTTGTTTTTGTGTGTCGCTGATGTACGACTAATACAAGAATGTAATATAATTTATTAGAGGTGTTCAAGTTAAACCGATGAAATTTCCATTGAACGGCGTATAACAGTATGGCAATAAAATATTTGAACGGTACAAACGTTTTTTAAAGGAGTCCGTACATCCGTGAATCAAGATCCCGGCCAAGGTGTCTAAGAGCCCACTGCAGTTATTCCCAAGTTTCTCCGGTTTGGTCACCAAAGGCACCATGTTTTTGGAGGACAATGCACAACCTCATGCTTCACACTGCACCACTTGCACTTGAACAGGAACTCAGCTGTGAGTTTTTACCCCATCCCCCATGCAGTCCGGACCTCACTCAAAGCCGTTTCCACATGTTTGGGCCATTAAAGGAGTTCCTGAGATGCCAGCATTTCAGACATGAAGCAGGCAGTCTGAGCATGACTCCGGCATACTGAGAAAACGTTCTTCCAAGCATTTTATACCCTGTGTGTTTGTATACTGTGTATTATCTATGTACTTCATAAATTAAAATGTATTTGTATAAATCTTTGCTCAATAAAAATTATATGCATATTTATTTACATTACTTAGTAATCTATTTATGAAAATGGACATGAAAAATTATTACTTCATCAGTTTTAAATTTAAACTTGCAAATGTTTTTTTTATTGATTTATGATTTACTATTTATTACTTACTTACTTTTCTAATTCACAAATTATATTTATTTATTTATTCTTTAAATGTATTTAAATATGTAAATACTTGAAAACTATCTTTTTAAAGAAATAACTTCGGACATTCTGCCTCATTGAAACATTCGCGACGTGACAGACTGTGGAAATAATTAACCAGTAAAATTTCGGCTGCATAACATAGTTAACATACGCTTTGTCAAGACTTTTATTGTGAAGCTAAAAGTCAGCCTCCAGTCAGTTTAAAAATAAAATCAGCTCTTCTTTTCTCACCTCTTCTGTGGGAACAGCGCGCAGCACAGAGGCGTGGCAAACACCAAGCTGTGAAGAAAAAAAACACACGTTTACAGAGGTCACAAAGGTCACAGATCTCAAACAAAGCCGTCTAACACACCACCGATTCATCTCGGGCTACTCACCAGAATCCCACCAGGCCGACCTGAATGGGCGCACTCATCCACGGGAACCTCTGAAAAGACAAGAAACACAAAATCACCCCGGTCGTTAGGGTGGAGCTTCTGTAGAGCCTGGCGACTGGCGTAATGAAGCACTGGGATGTGAGGACTGAGCACGCTCAGATCCAACGCTGCTATATTCATGAAGGTGCTCATAATAATAATAATAAAAACAGTCGATAAGTTAAAGATGTACCTTCAGGAATGCCTTCTTTTCCAGGGAGTTCATTAAAAATGGTGGAATTGCTAAAAAAAGAAAAGAAAAAAAAAAGAAATCTTTTTAATCATTTTCTTGAACCACTCACTATACAGTGGAACCTTGGCGTAGGAATGCCCTCATTTTACGAATTTCCGCCTACATTGTGTGTTGATTCGGGAGCCGATCAAAACTTGTTTACATCAGTCAAAAGCCAAGCAAAGCAAGTTTGCTAATTTTTTGTGAGTTTTTTGCATTTTATGCAAGATTTAGTGAAGACAGAGCTACATGGCTCTCAAGAATGTTAGTGAGGACGTCACTTTCAGTTTCGCTAAAGAAGCAGCCGGTAAAGTCCATTTATTTCATATTTTACTTTATTTGCATGTCTTTTATAAGTGTTTTGATTGTTTTTATATCCAAAAAATATAATTGTAGCATTTGCAATTGGAAATATTCGTAATATTTTTGGGTAGCTGGAACCTTTATTTACATTTATTTACATTATTTCTTATGAGAAAACTCGTATCGCAATATGAAATTTCACCTTAAGAACAGGATGAATTAAATTTGTATGCCGAGGTTCCACTATAATGTGTATAAAATAAACCACCACAGCACACAATGAGCCTCATTTACTGTATCACTCTGTGTTCACAGAGAACCGAACAGAACTTCTGTAAATGTATGAAGTGAGACGAACCCATTCCAGGCGAGGCCATGAGGATTCTGGAGATCACCACTTGTGAGATCGCCTGCTGCGCCGCTTTCGAAGACTCCCCTAACCGATTACCGTTCTCATCCATCACCGGGATGCCGTGCTTCAGCTCTCTGGGAGTGAGATACAGCACACAGATCAACCGGATGTTCCCCTTTTTGCTAAATCGCGCATCGTACATGACAGGTTTACCTTTGCCTCATCAGTGGAATGTTGATACAGTTAGCAGCAGCTACGGCAGCAAACGGCACAAAGCGTCCTACAAGTGGGGAGATGTGCTAGGGGGAAAAAACAACAGCACAGATTTCACAGCTGTTCGGGACCTTTGTGAAGAAAGTTATATAAAAGTTTCACATTTATATTAAAATCTAACTTAAGCATTATTTTCATCATTCAGCATGAGCTTGACTGACAGTCATGGAATATTAAGGAAATCAGTTTTTTTTCCACCCCTAATGATCAAGCATATTTTTTCTTGTCATGTAAAAACGAACGCTATCCAAAAAAAACTAACATAGAAAGTTAAAGCTAATTGAACAAACAAACTCTAATCTTGTGAGAGAAGCTAAATTTACAAATGAACAATAATCTTGTGTTTAAAAGCTACACTAAGAAGCAAATTCGATCATAGCGAGTAAACATGAATGCTAACTAATGCACAAATGTTAGCATTAGTTTGTTTTATTTAGTACCTTTTAGTGTTAGTCTTCATTTGTTAGTTTAGCTCTTACTCACAAGGTTAGCATTCATTTTTACCTCAGCTTTTACTTACTATGCTAATGTTTATTAGTTAGCTTAGATTTAACTCACTTTTAGTGTTGTTTAGCTGAGCTATTTTCCACTATGCTAGTTTAGATTTATTAGTTTGACTTGCTATGTTGGTCTTCATTAATGCTTTTACTTGCTATTCAAGTGTACATCAGTTTAATGTTTATGTTCAGGTTTTAGCTTTTTACTCACTGTGTTGCTGCTTCTTTGCTACTTTTGCTTTTACTCGTTAGACTGTTTGTGCACAGTGTAATTTCTCCTCACTGTTTCTGTTGATCAGCATCTGATAACTACTGATCAATGTATTCAAAGAGAAAGACGTTTGGCGAAAGAATAATGCACAATAGTCCTCATGTGAGGCTCATACGAGGATATTTAGACGATGCATGAGGAGTGTTCAAGTCAAACCGGGACTTTTGATTGTACAGAATAACATAACACAGAACTCCCTTTATTTCCCTACTGTATATAATCCCCTGCTACACTAATCCCAGTCTTTCACTAGTGCTTGGATACCATATAGATAGCCATGCTCAGACTGCCTGCTTCATGTCTGTAATGCTGGCCTCCCAGGAACTCATTTAATTTCCCAAACAAGTAGAAATGGCTTGGCGCGAGATCAGGAAGTCCTAGTTTGACATGAACGTCCGGTTGAAGTTGGAAAATTTAATGTCTTCATATGAGGACATTCAGGTCTCAAGAGGTTAAAGCACATTTTGATCAAATCTATATGAAAGGAATGAATCTTAAGCAAGCAAGCCTTCTAAGCCTTCTAAGGTCCGCCCACTTTATATCAAAAGGAAAAATTCTGTTAAAAAAGATGACATATATTTTATTCATACTTCGTATTCCATATTGTGGCCCACAACTCTTACACTAACATCAGTAAAATAGATAGAGATTAAACAATCAAATTGTTTCTAGGAGGATTAAAATCTGCATTTGCACATAACAATGACAGACTGCATGAGGTGAAATCTATACATATAATAAAAATTAAAATGCCAGGACATTGTAAAAGAATAATTTGGGGAGGCGTAAGATGAGTAATAGAACACATCAAGATGCTTTTTAGAATTTTTTTCTATCCGTTTGTTTGTGCACGCATCACAATAATAAAAACATTTGGTATTATTTGGTGTATTTGGCCGAGCTTGAGGGAACATATAGGTTTTTTTTCACGCAGTCGGCCCACAGGAAAAAAAGATATACTATTTTGAAATTTGAATGAAAAATACCCATATATATATATACATATATATATATATAAAATCAACCTCAAAATTCAACAGATGGTGCTGTACATTTTTAATATACGCCTATGAGTGTGAGAGTGTGCAGTTAAAATCTACTTATGAAAAGCGACCTCACACCTTCATTCCGCACACTTCACGGTAACCACGTAAAAAACTTTCAACAGATGTCACCTGCCTGGAAGCTACAGTGGAATGGAAAAGTAAATTTTTAAAAACGCGTTTATGAGTGTGCATTTAAATTCCCCACAAAAGAAGTCCCAGGCACGTCTAGTATGATAAATAAAATCACTACGGTATTCACTGTGATATTTTGAATGCAAAACCAGCCTGCTCTTACATCAGCAGTCTTCCTCTCTGCCCATGAACATGCAAGCACACAAGTGTAGAGGTTTCGAAACACCATACCAAAATGGTTTAGATCATACCTGTCTGATCGATACCATTTTGTAGATCTGAATGGGGAACCGTCTGGTGTAATGCCAG
>JAQQZT010000012.1:7202740-7217017 GCA_030068275.1 Clarias platycephalus | reverse complement strand
TTTCTCATTATCTGACTTAGTGGGAGCATATACAGGCTAAACAGGAGGGGTGCAAGAATTGAGCCTTGTGGGACTCCACAAGACTTGTGCTCTCCTATACTCACATAATAGCCTCTCCCTTCTAAGTATGACCTGAACCATTTGAATACCATCCCAGAAAGCCCGACCCAGTTTTCCAGTCTTTCTATTTGAGTTAGGTGATCCTTTGATTTAGGTGACTTGATCACTTAATTTAGGTGATCAAGGTCTATTAATTTTAACTAATTGTAATTATTTAAGTTAACTGTACTCAATATGTTTAATTACTTTGAGCATAAGGGTTTACAGTGCAATATTACAATTTCTTTGATCATCTTAATCATTTTAGTGTAGGAAAAACATATAGGGGAAAAAATTAGGAAGGGGCAAATATTTTTTTGCGGCACTGAAATTAAATTAATATTTACACAATCTATTCATATTTGCGTCATAAATTTTATAAAAATACATTCGATTGGGAGTGAAGAAGGTTTATGACTGTTCTCCCGCATACCAGCGATTCGGCCGTGCTGGTCTCTCTTGACCCCGATCTCCTCCTCCTCCTTCCTCCAGAGCTGCAGCAGCAGGGCCGGAGCCGTGATCTCTTTCTCTCCCCTCCAGGCCTCGACGTGTACCAGCGTTTTGGGGTTGTCACAGAGCTCCAGCAACGTCGCCAGCACCATACCCTGCATGCTCCTTGGGCTCGACTGGCAAGAAATTCAACAACAGAGCCATGGATGCACCGGCGCTTCGAAAAAATCGGGTCTCATCCATGCAATGGATTTATGTTACTTACCTGGATGATGTCAAGTAAGAGAAATGCACCCTCCTTTTCTAAAAACAAATCCTCTGTGGTGTAGCAACCGACAATGCAAGTCCTATTTGATGTCATGTTGGTGTGGAAAAACAAGAATAAAACACAGAAACCGGTCACATTATCAATACATGCAGCATCACAATAGCAGGATTTCTGAGGTGTCTATGTGACTCACCACACACAATCCACAGCGGAGAGAACGAGTCTGTTGTGTCCCAGGCCGCTGTACAACCGAGCCAGGTCCGTTTTCAGATATCGGATCGTCACCTCGACGCCCTCTGCTCCGAACAAATCCTGCTCACACCCACACATGTTACATGTGGTTAACTTCAGGGTTAACCTAAAAAAAAGAGAGACAGTAAAAGAACAGATGAGCGTCTGACCTTCCTGTGCATGTCTCCTTCACAGAGGCTCGCCAGGGTGACCAGGACGTCAGTCTGGATCTCCACAGACACGGTGTCCTCTTCCTCCTTCCTCTCCTGGAATCTCTTCAGCAGCCCTGAGCAGCATGAAATATACATCAAATAAACAGAGTATATCTCTATGAGTTACAGTATATAAACCCACAGTTTAGAAGCTGTAGACGTACAGGTAGTCCCCGACTTATGAACGAGATCTGATCCAGGAGCACTTTTTAAGTCGGATTTGTTCTTAAGTGTGAGGTCAGACACTGATGTTGGACGAGAAGGCCTGGCTCACAGTCTCCGCTCTAATTCATCCCAAAGGTGTTCTATCGGGTTGAGGTCAGGACTTTGTGCAGGACAGTCCAGTTCTTCCACACCAAACTCGCTCATCCATGTCATATTGGAACAGCAAGGTGCCGTCCTCAAACTGTTCCCACAAAGTTGGGATCATGAAATTGTCCTGGATACCCTATCGCAATACTGCCATCATGTGAGCAAAAACCCGGGCCTAAGGAAATTAATCTCATGCATGAAATGTAGCATTGTTGTCTCTGCGCCTTTAAATCGCAAGGGGAATCCAGCAAATAAAATCCAGCAATTTTTTACTGTATTGGATTGGATTTTCCAAAATTTGGATTATTCACCATCGGGACAGCTTGACAGGACAAACATTTTCTATCATCTGGACTGATTCATTGAAACCGGTGAGGCAGACTGATTTCTTCAGCATTTCTTCTTATAAATTCACTTACACACTGAAAATATTGTAAATAATTTTAAATATTGGTATCTGGTGCACTGCAGTGTGTGTTTTTTTTTTACAATACATGTGAGCTACTTCGGCGATTTGTTTGCATCTAAGAATGTTCGTAGAACCACGGTCCGTTCGTATCTACGGAAATTCGTAACTCGGATGTTCATAAATCAGGGCTGTACTGTTTTCCCAAAGCTGCTAGTCTTGATTAGCTAGCTATCTGGACTTGTAACTGTCCTTAATCCGGGAGAGAGCGTATTATTAAAAAAAAAATAGAATAAACCTACCATGTGTTAATTCATTTCTAATGAGAGAGAGATAGAACTTCATGCTAGCATTGCTAAGCCCATGCTTTTTTGACCCCTTTTTTATTTCTATCACATGACATATATATATATAAGATAAACTCTATATGTTCACCGAGGAGCTGGCTGATGGCTCCCTGGTCACAGAGGTCCTGATTGATGACGCTGTTGCTAAGTGAGGTCATGCAGCGGAGCAGACGTATGCAATATCGTATCTGAGCCTTCCTCCCACCTCGACCTCTGCTGCCATGGAAACCCTGACCTTGGCCAAAGAAGGTGTCGGCTCCTGGTACAGAAGAAGGAGAGTGTAACATTGAGTTAGTTCTGCTTTTAACTTTCTCAAGCAAAATGATTAATTGATTACTCCAACTGCATAAAACATAAACACTCCAGAATACATGTAGAATGCATAACTATTCAATCTTTTTGAACAAAAAAAACCCCAAAAAACAGTGTGTATAATTAGTTAAATATTGTCAAGCAACTCCTCAATAGGCTTTTTAAGGGCAGTGAATGCAATGTAAGATCAATCAGTGATACCTGTACATGTACCGCATAGATACGCATAAGTTTTCACTCCAAATATTGATTCACTCCTTTATATTTTTGTACAAATCCCGGGAGTGTACATTAGGTTTTTTTGTTTCCATCTGAAAACTGGTCTTGTACTATTTTCTTTTTCTTTACAGCCATGCATATATTCTCTTGTTATATGATAGTGATATGATAGAAATGTTATTTATTTATTATATATATGGAAATACTGAATTAATTTTTTTTACACAATTATGCAGAATTAGTTAATTATGTAACAACAGTCAGTGTGGGTGGAGGTCAGCCTTTCTGGAATAGTTCTTGCAAGAACAATATCGTCAAACTGTCTCTCACGAAGACCTTCGCAGGAAAGCGAGACCAAAGCGTACCTCTGCTGCAGAGGAGAAGTTCATTTAGAGTCACCAGCCTCAGAAATCACCAATTAACAAACAGCACCTCAGATTAGAGGCGTTATGAAGGATTTACAGAGCATAAGTAGCAGACACATCTCAATATCAACTGTTCAAAGGAGATTAATGCATTTTTTGGACGCCTTCAGCATTCCTTTACAATGTAGAAAGAAATAAAAATTAGGAACATAGACTATAGAGTTAGATAGTGATCCCAAACTTTTGATTGACAGTGTATGTATGTATATGGAGTCATTGTAAGACTATAAAAATAAGCAGTTAAAACATTTCCATAGCATTTGAATAATATTTATGGTCAATTTTCAGGAACTACGTTAAACTGGACAATTTGAACTTGTATATTTTCTTGTATTTGAATAAAGCTCTAAAGAAACATCTAATAAACATAAACCGTGCTGCTTACAGTATTGTAACGCAATGACTCTTAAGATGATGCTAGTTATTGCCAAAATTGCGGAAATGTCAAATGCTATCCACATGGCACATTGAGAACAGAATTATACCACAAGATCAGACTGTAATACTGAGTGATTTGTCCGTATGATCTGCTCTGGATGTTTAGTTTATTGCCCTGTGCTTTCTGCAGTTTGCTACCTTGCTGTGTGCACCAGTCCAGAAGCATGAGCACGCAGGTGTTGGCCTGACAAGTCATGTACTCGTCCAGCATGAGCGGTGCCACCGTGGCCAGAGAGGCCAACGCCTGCAGCTGCAGCTCCTCCTGCTGGACGGACGTCCAACTGCGCTGGACCTTCCCACCGCGCATGCTCTCAGAGGAGTCAGGCCGGATGAGCAGCATCAGTGCCAGCATCACGCGGCTTTCTTTAAACAGCTGCGGAAAAAAACAAAAACATGCACATACACATGCAGCATGCTCAAGTACAGAAACTGATCATGTCCTTTAAGCACTGAATCTTCACCTGAACAGCTGCTTGATCTTTGGACAGGACAACAAGCAGGTTCAGCAGCAGCTTCTTCATCTCAAAGTCCTCATTACAGAAGGTCAGCTTGAAGTTTCGGGTCAGAGGGTTATGCGTCTTCACTGCACGACAGAAACTCAGTCTGCTTATATGTTCTATGAATATCTCATTATTTACAAGAGTATTTATATTTTCCTCCGAAACTTACACTGGGGAAGGGTAGCGAAAAGGATGAGCTGCTTAGCAAACCCGCTCTCCTGTCAAAATCAAGGAGCGCGATTAAAACATTATTTCAAATACGCAGTATGCGGTAATGATGGAATAACGAGGCAATGGAATCAAAACCACCGTACTTACAATCAGCGGGGCGCTGGGATTCTCTGCAATCAAGGTCGTAATTACTAGAAGGTCGTTGCGAAGCTGGCGGTCGTAGTGTCGGAAGCCGTTGAGAAGATGATGCAAGAAAGCCTCTTTTAGGACCCTGGTGTTCAAAACACACTCAGTCAGTCATTCCAGATTAATTCAACACATTTTTAATATCTCATGCACTTAGTCCAATATTACTATTCTATTCTAGTCTAATTGTATTGGTATTAAGGGCTACAGCTGTAACATTTCTGCATATACAGAAAAAGAGGACTGTAAACATTTTAATACGCAAAATAAATTTCAAAGACTGACACATATGTCTTATGTCTCGCCTCTGAACCGAAACCATTTTATTTAATATATTAAATACAGAGTCAGCCAAAAAATGTAAAGAAAAAGACTAAATTGCTAAATTTATTAATATACGTACATTATATATACGTACATTATATATTGATAAATATATATATATATATATATGATAATATTATGATATTATTAAATTAAATTAATAAAATATACATTATACTATTTTTCTTTTCCTGAAATGTGCGTAATTTTTTTATAATCTTAGTAGAAGCTCGTGTATTAAAGCTAAAGTTACCTGCAGTGCAAAAAAAGTCTTAACAAACGGAAATATCTTGAATCCAGTCATAATTAACTATATTTTCTAAATGTAATAACACAACAAACCAAATATTATTTTACTTATGCTATTTCTAGACAGATTTTGCTATTTTAAAGTGTAAAGTGTTCTATTGTTCTACTCTATATTGCCTATAATGCGGTCTAATTATGTATCGCTTCAAAAACACTGACCTCTTATTAAATAAAATACACCACAATGCTAAAAGTATTTACTTGTATGCCTTCACACGCATATGAACTTGAGCACCATCCAATTCTTAATCCATAGTGTTTAATATGATGTTGGCCCCGCCCCCTTTGCAGCTATAACAGCTTCGAATCTTCTTGTGACCGTTCTTCCAGAAGAGCGAGAGTTTGTAAGGTTAGACACTGATGTTGGATGAGAAGGCCTCACAGTCTCCGCTCTAATTCATCCCAAAGGTATTCTATCAGGTTGAGGTCAGGACTCTGTGCAGGACAGTCCAGTTCTTCCACACCAAACTCGCTCATCCATGTCATGTTGGAACAGGAAGGCGCCGTCCTCAAACTGTTCCCACAAAGTTGGGAGCATGAAATTGTCCTGGAAGCATTAGGAGTTCCTTTCCCTGGAAGTAAGGGCCCAATTCCTGAAGAACAACCCCACACCAGTTCCAACAGTGCACAAAGCAACGTCCATAAAGGCATGGATGAGTGAGTTTGGTGCGGAAGAACTTGACTGGTCCAACATCAGCGCTTCTGGAAGAATGATCAAAAATTCCCAGAAACACACTCCTAAACCTTGTGGAAAGCCTTCCCTGGAGGGTTGAAGCTGTTATAGCTGCAAAGGGGGCGTGGCCAACATCAGAACATATAAACCCTATGGATTAACAATTGAATGTTAACAATTGAATCGAATACTTTACCAATATAGTGTATGATGAATATAGTCAAATTTACCTCGTGTTTTCTACTATAAGTTTATTATAAAACAAATCTAAGCTAAGCATAAAATTTTTTATGAATCCACTGCCATTTTGCTTTTTGCTAGAAATAAACACAAAAAAATAAAAAATCTTACTTTAGTTTATTGTAAACTAAGCATTAATACTAGATATTTTTTTAAATATTCAGGACACTTTCAGTTGTTATAAGATGTGATATAATATTTTTAAGTTGCAACATACTATGACTGTATAACCAAAGTGCACCAGTGACAGGTATATATTAGGACCTGTTTTTGTCCCTGAATATAAAAAAATAATAATCTAATTGTCTTATACCTAAGATACCTGGTGCATGTATTCGTTTGTTTATGTGTGATGTCATTTCATGATGAAGATTCTCTTCTATACACTGTATAGTAGAAACTAAACTTTTTCCTGAAATGAAATACTTTTTGCTTTTTGCATTCTTATCTCAAACCAGTAGTAAAGTCCTAGAAAAAAAAAATATATATAAAATGATATTAATAGATCAGACTTCAATATTGTAGGTTTGTCAGTTAAAGCCACAGAGACCGGGTGAAGGATTTCCCATCCGTCCACTCCGTCTCCCTATTAGACGAAGCACTAAACGCACATGACGCAGTCCATGTTGCTGAGCTGCTGGGTGACTTCCTCTCTGGACCCGTTGTCCAAAAGGTTCCACAGGATCTCGGTGGAGCGGAACAGCATCTGTCCGGATGGATCCGGCTCGTTCATGTGGAAGCAGATCTTCTGTGCTCCCTCTGCTTTCAGGATCAGACTACAGTTCACTGCTACAGAAATACACACAGTTATCCTGGAGTGCAAAAAGAAATGACTCTACGGGGTAATCCCAGTTAAATGGAACTTACTAGAAAACCTGGAGAGGACCTGTAGCGCCTGTAGAACCTGCAGTTTGACTGCCAGCTGCTTCTCCAGGAGAGCCAGTGACATGAGCAGAGTTTCAGCCAGACCGCTGCGCTCTATCACCTCACGCCTGTACGCCAGGCTCGTCGGACACACACCTGCTCACGAAACAGGCAGTGTCACTTTGCTGGTTTGGTTTAGCGCTCCGAATATCATTACTATGTTTCGCAAAGACTCACCATCTCCATAGTGCTTTACTTTGTCCTGGGTGTAGAGTGATATGATAGAAGCACAGATTTGCTCCTGGACCATCGCGTCTGATACCCGCATCAGATAACCTGTCAAAATACCGCCAACAACACAAAAATCCTCATCGAACGCATCCTGGTTAAAATAACACAATTTCAGACTCCATTAGAAAATCTTACGACTCAAGTTTAAAATGTATTACAGTAAACTAAATGTTTTTTAGATTTCCATGACATTTAGGAATAGTGTTGTTGTATAAGAGTCCTTCCTAGGCACAGACCTTTAGTTGGACTATTATTAATAATTTTTCTTCCCTTAAATAAATAAACAAATAAATAAAGTAAGTTAGATAGTATATTAATTATAGTAAAATTATATTATATCTGCTTTATTTTAATAAATAAAAATAATGTTTTCTTTAAACAAATAAATATATGAATAAATAAAACTACATAAAAAAACACGTACACGTATAAACAAATTAATTACATACATATAATGTATGTAATTATAGTTCAAGTATATTTGTTTTAATACAAAATAATTAAAATAAAAAAGAAATAAGATATGTTTGCATGAAATAAGTTATATAGATAGTATAGTAATAACAGTAAAATAATAATATATCTGTTTTATTTTAAAATTAATAATACTGAAAAATATTTTAATTAAATAACTAAATAGAATATTTATGTATATAATACTGTATGCAATATAGTACAATAATTATAGTGAAATTATAGTAAATCTGTTTTTATTTAAAAATGAATGATAAAAAAATACTCTACTATAATACTATACTATAATAATAAGTTATACAGTATAGTATAGTAAAATTATAGTGAATCTGCTTTATATACAAATTAATAATAAAAGATGCTTTCTTCAAATAAATAACAAATTCAGGGTCTATTAGAAAACCTCATGATAACTACATCAGGCTGAGTTTTTCTTATCACACTGACCAACAGTCCAACATCAGTGACTGTTTTTAAGTATTTAAGAGGCGGAGTTAGCAACACTATTAATGCTGATTGGTTAAATTAATGCTTTGTTTTAGTATCTAAGAAATCCTGATGGTTTGACTCTCACGTACCCATCTGAGAGAGCGAGTCCGTCACAGCGCCGGCGAACTTCACTTCATCAGATGTCTTCTCCTTCAAGAAGGGAAGCCTGCGAGAAAGAGAAAGCTGTGTTAGGATCCTCCACTAACCAAGGGATTATTAATATAAAAGACAAACAGTGACATTAATTATTTAATTAAGTAATTAATGAGGGATTTTAATCTGACCTGCATATGTGTAAGAGGTCACGCAGCATGGAGGCGTACTCAGGATGTTCTTCTGATCTTTCCGCACAGATGTTTAAGATCTGAAAGACGTCCGAGAGGTCTTTGAGGAACTTAAGTCGCATGGATTAAGGTAAATTCTGAGTTGAAAATGTTAAATTTTGAGAAATTTAACATTTATACATAGTATAGATAGATAGATGATTTAAGAAGTGAAAATCCCATCCTCTTATTATGAATCTAGCTGAGGTTTTGAGAAAGGTGAGCACGCTGTAATTGGGCTCAAGGGTATCAGTGATGAGGTAGTTCCAGTTCCCTCTGGGGTGCAACGAGTGTTTAACAGATGATAGATAACGTCAGAGAATGCAAACGCTGAGAATACCACTGTCGAAGTTAGTTAGGATGATTTATGAGCCACTTGAGATTGCTTTCCTGTATTATTTTAAATTTTAAATGTTTTTTGGGGGGCGAATTTATAATTCGGTGAGGATACGTAGCCATTCTGGCATCTCTTCACCACTCGCTTCAAGGCCGAGATGTGCCGTTCTTTTAGGGAACTCTGCGAAACAGGACAAAACATGTTAAAGCAAAATTTAAAAAACTTGGATCTCAATTGCAAATTCCTTGGCACCCATTAAGAAAGCACTCCAAACCTGGAGCAAAACGTTCCTTGTAAACCTAAAGCAATTAGACACAGTGTATTCCATTTACATCCAACGTATTAGAGGGTGCCAATATTTTTTTTATTAGTCTGTATAAAAGGAATTTAACAGTGAAATTGACAGCATAATTAAGGATAAATGTGAAGATTTAAGACAGTGATTAGAGCTCTGATTAGCTATATTACTTACTGATGTATTTTCCTGAAGCAGGTTTATAACTCGGGGAAGATCAGGATGCCTCGAAGCCTGAAAAACGCAAGAATATTTTTATTTCCAGGAACTTGTTCCACAGAGTTTTAAAGACAGTGCTCTAAAGACACGATCTCTACCACAATGTTGTAACAAGAGAATCTAGTTCCTTATTGACACTCTATTACTGAATATTGGAAGACATTAACCTCCACCCACTCCATAATCACACCAAGTTATAGATATTAATATACAGTATGTCTATACAAATGTCAATCTACATGTCCATATGACACACAACAACTTCCATTATAATAATTACAGACATCACTAGCAAGAATAAAACACTTTGAATTATAGTGTGCTTGAAGTATAGTGTTACATTCAGTTGTAGTTTCTTTTTGTTGTTATATTAAAAAAATAATAATAATAAATAAAAACATATCTCCCTGACCTCTCTCAAATATCCCTAGTTCAAAGCTTATTTGTTATTTTTTTATTCGTGTTTTTAGAGCTGTGTTAGTCCTTCAATGTGTATCTGGTATCTGAGTGCAGGGAGGATACTAGGATCAGACCTTTAAAGGGTCTATTATTAACAATATATATTTTTTTTCTTTAAATAAATAAATAAATAAAGTAAGTAATATAGTATAATAATTAAAGTAAAATTAATTTATAAAAATATACATTTTAATTTAGATAATAATAATATTTTTCTTAAATAAATAAATATTTATAAATATAAATATTTATATAATTATAGCAAAGTTATAGTATATTTGTTTTATTAAACATTTAATTTTAATTTAAAAATCCTTAAATAAACAAACAAATAAAATATGTTATATGTAAGTTATATAATATAATAATTATAGTAAAATATAATATATATGTTTTATTATTTTTTTTATTATAAAAATACTTCCTTTAAATAAAGAAATACTGTAAATAAAATATTTATGTATATACCGTAATAGGTTATATAGTATAGTATGGTAATCATAGTAAAACTAGTAAATCTGTTTTTTTTTAAATATATAATAATACAAATATTTTCTTTATATAAATAAATAAATGAGTAAATAAATGATTAAAGACGTACATAAATAAGTAAGAAAGTAAGTAAACATATAAGTAAATAAGCAAATACATAAATAAAATACACTGAAAATATAAAAATATGATTTTAAAATAATCATACATCATTATAATCTATTTCCAGTCAGATTTAGTATAAGTATATTTAGTATAAGTATAAATGTTTAATCCTTCTCGACACAGACAGTGAGCGTATCGTGCCAGGCGGTATCGTGATGATCTGATGATATCGACCAGACCCTGCACTCCTACAGCTCCTCAATCACTCCTACAGCTCCTCAATCACTCCTACAGCTCCTCAATCACTCCTACAGCTTTCTTATTCTCTCTCCACACTGTAGATAACCTCCAGCAGTTTCCCCTCACCTCGGTTAATTCCGGACTCTTCCCCGTGAGTAGCGGCCTGATGAGCTTCACTCTGGGAGTGCGTGTGTGAGTCCTGGAGCCTGTGCTGGACCTGACAGAGGTCTTCACCCGCGCCCCAGAGGACGAGCTCATCCCGGAACCACCTGCACAAATCAAACACATATTCACACAGCACGGCCACAACCACAACCCCTTACGCCGCAGGACCGAGAATATTAATCATGAGCATTAGTATTATTAGTAGTAGTATTAGTATCTTACATGCAATAGTTCACTAAATAGTTGAATCCGTGCTCTTCGCGCGCTCACAAGGCGGCTGTAGGTGACAAGTGTTTACAAGCAGCACGCGCAACCGTCCCCATAGCAACCGACCCAGCCTACGGAGCGCAATAGAGGTCAAACTGTCATCTGACTCAACTGTCAACTCAAATCCGCATCAATGGAGGAATTAATATGAAGATATCGCGTTTGTTTGTTTGTTTGATTGTTTGTTTTACATTATTGTTGCTTTAAGCATTGCATTTAACTTTTATTCAGTACATTTCAGCATAAAGACAAAGCCGTCTATCATGCAATATGAAAAATCATCCAAATGCGTGTAGTTTATTTATTTATTTATTTATTTCACATAAATCCTTGTGGTTTTTATTAATTTTTGTATTTATTTGAATTATTTTACATAAATATGTGTGGTTTTATTTATTAATTTATTTTACATAAATCCGTGTTTTTTTAAATTTATTTAATTATTTAACATAAATGTGTGTAGTTCTTATTTATTTATTCATTAAAAATTTATTTATGTATTTATTTCACATAAATATGTGTGGTTTTATTTATTTATTAATTTATTTGTTTATTCATTTAACATAAATATGTGTGGTTTTATTTATTTATTTGTTCCTTTATTTATTTTAAATAAATAAATGTATGTGTGGTTTCATTTATTTGTTTATTTATTTATATATTTATTTATTTATTTAACATAAATGTGTATGTATGTAGTTATTTATTATTCAACATAAATGTGTGTGGTTTTTATTTATTCATTTATTTACTACTTAATTTCAATGCAGATTTATTTATCGACCCCTTTACAATAGTCATTGTTGCTAAGCAGCTTTAAAGAATAAAAAAAAAATATGGGAATGAGTTTGAAATGTGTGATTAAATGTGCATAAATCATGATAAATGAAAGATTGTCCTTGATGAGCAACCCAAGGGTGACGATGGAAAGGGAGAAACTCCCTGAGATCCTGAGATGGCAGTACGAAGAAACCTTGAGAGGAACCAGTCTCATTTGGGTGATAACGGATATAACAGGAATTGATCTGCAGTCATACTGTGTGTTAGGAGTCTGGAAGTTCAGTATAACAGGAGATGTTTGAGTCCAGTTTCATTATCAGTGAATGATTGTATTGTCACTACATGATACAGAAACTAGTTTGTGTCACTTCTACAGTAGGTTGGATTATTGTAACTACTTCGAATGTCTTTGGACTGTTGGAGGAAATTCACCAAGAAAATACAAACTCTACATACACAGACCTGAGCTAAGATTTAAAAACTCACCTTAGTGCCATATTAAGCCACCTGATTATTGTATGATGAATATTATTAGTAGCATTAAGGGTCCAACAGTGGAGTCAAACTGGGGACCTTCTGATCAGAAGTCCAAGTCTAGTCACCAAGATATTAATTCATAATTACGAGGTATTAAGTCATGATTATGAGATAATTTCTCCTATTACCTCTTTCTTGTGTGAATGCAATGCTCTTATTTTATAATTTTCTTTTCCACGATGAGAACTCAGCTCCGGACTTTTATTTTGACGTGTATTATTGTCTGTCTAAACCGGAAGTTGTAGTAACGTTACACGGTTTAAGGTCGGGCTCCTTTTCTTCCTGTTTTAAGCTGGAGAATTGTCTTTGTAAAAAAATAAACACATAACATTCTGGTGTTGTTTAACTTGACTTGTTTTGTGGAAATAAGCCAATAAAGGGAGAAGACAACACGGATAGGTGTTATGCTGTCGGGCACAGGTCTGTCTGTCTGTCTCTCTGTGTGTGTGTGTGTGTGTGAGAGAGAGAGAGAGAGAGAGAGAGAGAGCTGCTATTGTCTTGTCCACAGCTGTTCCACACTAACACACTTAATAGTGTGCATTATTCCTGATCTCACTGATGAATAAGTGTGTACTGCTCAGTACAGGAGTGTGTGTGTGTGTGTGTGTGTGTGTGTGTTTTATATATGAGTTTAAGTCACAAGGCTGTTTCTCAGTCTGCATTCATCTTATCTACACACTCAGACCTTCATTCAGCTTCACTAGGGGTGTGACTCAACCACACACATACACCTAGGGTAAATAATAACGATGGTGGTTATTATTGTGGTTTTGTGTTTTTCCTGGACAGATTACGGAGGAGCGACGTGCGGACGCTCTCGAGGGAAGAAGAGAACCGCAGCAGAGACCCCGTCCTCAGCCGCCGTAGGGGACAGCCACTCCATGCGTCCATCCAGACAGGCACCCGGGGGCAGGGGCAAGAGGAGCGGCAATGTTTCTACAGCGCAGGCAAACGTATGGGGTTTAACTCTGGGCAAATTAGGTTCAGGCGTCTCTTGTTCCTTCCTTCTTTCCTTCCGTCTGTCTTTGTATACATTTTGGGATTTTGGATATTCATAAATTCATTCATTCATCCATCCATCCGTCCGTCCATTCATTTGTTCCTGGGTTCTGTCAGGCAACCATTCATTCTCCTTTTCTTTATTATCTATTTGCCAGCACATCTGTCCATTCCTGCTCCCCTTTTAGGTGAAATGAGTGGTTCGTCTATTTATTTGTCCATCCATCCATTTATCTGTTCAGTCATTCATCTCTGTCTGCTTTCTTTCCTCTCATATCTGTTCATTATCCGTCCATTCATCCATCCATCCATACACGTTGTCATTCAATCTTTGCTTTCTTTTTTTCTTTCAGATCCATCCATTAATTAAATTTGAGACTAGTTGTTATTAATTGGTCCATCCATCTATATATCTGTCCATCATTGTATTCAACTTGAGCCTTCAGTTATTGAGTAATTTGTCCTCTTATCCATCCATCCATCTATCCTTCTATACATCCATTCTTCTATCTGTCCATCCATTTAGTCATTTTAAGCTCTTAGGTATTATTTAATTGGTTCATATATACTACCCTCATCATCTATCTATCCATCAGTTTATTCAACTTGAGCATTTAGTTATTGATTAATTGGTCCATTCATCTATACCATTTATTCATTTTGAGACTTGTTCTTATTAATTGGTTCTATCTATCTATCTATCTATCTATCTATCTATCTATCTATCTATCTATCTATCTGCCTGTCTGTCTGTCTATTCAACTTTAGTCTTTAGTTATTGATTAATTGATCCATCCCTCTATCCATCCATTTATTAAT
>JAQQZT010000012.1:7140436-7162002 GCA_030068275.1 Clarias platycephalus | reverse complement strand
ACACACACACACACACACACACACACACACACACACACACACACACACACACACACACACACACACACACATCTGTAATGCTGTATTGAATAAAACAGCAAGAATGAAATTGTATCGATTATATCGCATCACGTCAGTAATGGATCGTGTGACCTTCTATGTGTGTGTGTGTGTGTTTCCTTCTCTGTTTGATAGACAGCAGATGTCCACAAGGTGTATGTGACCTCCCTGTTATTAGCCTACGTCCTGCAGTATGAGAAGCCCGGGCTGCTTTCCTGCCCCCTCCTCAGCCTCCTCATAGCCAACGTGCTGGCCAAATACCTGCAGGTACCAGAATTAAAGGACGTTATTTAAGATCTCGCTCCCGATTCCGTTACGACAAGCAAATCAGGCTACAAAAATCAAATGGGTTTGTATAACAGTGTTAATTACAAGGACGAGAACCACTCTTTCACAAGGTGTGTCCTGGAATACTTCCGTGCCATCAGGGAAGAAAACCTCCACAGGTCGTTCAGTACATTCAGGTCGTCAGCTGACTTCATTTTATTGCCTCATAATGTTGATGAGCCTAGATTAAGGTGACCATACGGTATTTCCGTTTTCAAAATAGAGGACAGTGGGGACAGGAGGCAGACGGACACCCAGTGTGTTGGAGGAGGGCGTAAATACTTGACAGATGCGTTCACGACCATGAAACTATGTTACTTAACCTTAATACATAAAGTAATAACATCCTTTCCATTCCACTTTCGGTCCTCAACACTCACTCAGTCATCTTCTATACCGCTTTATCCTGTATTCAGGGTCACGGGGGACCTGGGCCCGTATTCACAAAGCTTCTTAGAATTCTCTCAGAGAGCTCTTATCTTAGCCTAAAAAGTCCTAGCTGGGAGTCCTAGACTAAAAGTGATTTAGAAAACTTCTTACAGCAACTCTGAGGAAGGAAAGTACAAAACCCTTTATCTTAGTGAGGAGGTGTGGTCGACCTCGTTGCTAGGGATGATGTAGCAATTCAAGGACTGTGATTGGTTGATCACACCTTTTACCAATTTACATGATTGTAGGACAGTCTGTTTAAAATTTGTTTAAAAAACAAATTGGACAGTAGAGCAGTGTTTACTTTTAGCTTTATGTTCAGTGTTTGGAGAATATTTCTTCTTTCCTCCATTCTCTGCTATAGAAACTCTTAAGCCTCTTAAAAGTCCTTAACAGTTCTTAACAATTTTAACCTTAGGAGCTGTTTTTAGGGCTAAGATGTTTTGTGAATCATTTTTATCTTTACTAAAATTTTATCCTAAATTTAAGGACAAATTCTAAGAAATTTCTTAGAATTTCGTCACTAGGAGAAACTTTTAGGCTTAAGAAGCATTGTGAATACGGGCCCTGGAGTCTTTCCCAGGAGACGTAGGGCACGAGGCAGGGTACACCCTGGACAGGGTGCCAATCCATCGCAGGACACACACACATGCACACACTCATACACTCATACACTCATTCACACACTACGGGCAATTTGGGAACACCAACATCAGCATGTCTTTGGACTGTGGGAGGAAACCGGAGTACCCGGAGGAAACCCATCAAGCACACAGAGACGGGAATCGAGCCTGGCCGGGAATCGAACCCACACCCTGGAGGTGCAAGGCGACAGTGCTCATCACTACCCCATTGTAGTGCCACTTGGTCCTCAAGAATAGAATAATAACAAACGAATAAATAAAAAAAAGTTTAACACATTTTAAAAAAACCTTCCGTCCGCAGCAGTAACAACCAGGTCTCACAAAATAGTCAGTTAATCTAACTGAAGAGTGCTCTCTCTCTCTCTCCTTTAGCTGCAATTTTGTGGCGTAAGTGGACTTTAAGGTCGCTAGCACCATGATTTGACACTGAGGAATTTTATTTGTACGTCATGTGACTTTACATTTGTGTGTGGGCATCTTTTACGCTATTCAGGAGCCACATGATGGGTAAAGCTGTTGCTCTCTCTGTTGCCTGTCGCCATGGTGCCGAGGAATTGAGTCGCACTGGCCAATGTTTGCGTAAAGTACGTACTGTACATGACCGAGCAATGGTGGCATGCAACAAGGCGTGGCCTAAAGAGAAAGAAAAAAAAATGCATACAACTGATAACGACTTTAGAAAGCAAAAGCCAAATCCCGGATTAAATTTTAGGAGATTTAGAAATCGCGGCTGGACGCTTTTTTATAGCCCCAAAAAGAGGACATGTCCGGGGCAGAAAGAGGACGTATAGGCACCCTAAAACCCTAAAACAATCCTTGTTGAATAAACACACTTATTGATAACTGGAGTGCTAAATGAATTTAAGCATTCTTTATACTTGGTATTTGGTTCCTATAGTGATGATTAATGTTTTTTTTTTTTTTTTTTTTGTCTTTAGCAAAAAATGAAGATGGGCCCGCTGGTGGCCAGGCTGATGAAGATCGTGCTGCACCTGTACTTGGTCTTCACCGCAAGCATCACCTTCAACTACCTGATTAAGGTCAGACGCGGCAGCTGAAACGGATTACATGACGCGTGCCATGTTGAAATGGATACTCGGGCCGTAGGGGGTCTTTTAATAACCGTTAAACCTACACCAGGCGACGGCAAACGCTGCAGTCAGCCATCGGATTAATCACAGAGCATTTGCAGTAAATATTTCCCAGAAACTTGGCACAGTCGCCGGGTCTGCTGCTGCAAGTTTTTTGCGTGGTCGGAGATTTTGAGTATACAACATGCATGCACAGCAGCTGGCTCGTTAATGCTGGTGAGAGGACGATCAGCGCTAATACTTTAGACGTGATCATGTCAGGCATTCTGTGTAAAAAAAAAAAAAAAAAAAGTAGAGAGTCATTATTGGATATACAACATTGTGCAAAAGTCTCGACCTCCTTTTATTACGTCTCTAAGTATTTGAACAGTTTCAGAGAAATGTTTTTTGTTTGTTAAGCCACACAGTGATCTATGAATCATTCAAGCATGAAAAAAACATTTAACTAAAGGCACAAACTAGTGAGAAACGGGTGTAGATGATGCCAGATGATCAGGCCGGTGATTAGTGTCCTGGTGATGCTGAATGCTGAGTGGTTGGAACAGACGAGAGGATTAAATAAAGTCGCTGATGAGGTTGTTACATAAACAACTAATAAATCTTTAGGCACATTGCAGCCCCTTATCCTCTTATTTTAATATAACTTATTTCATTTCATTTCATGTGAAGAACTCAGCCATTGAGGTTGCACAAGCCAGTGTAGTCTTAGTGTCGGTCCCAAGCACGAATAAAGGAAGAGGGTTGCGTCAGGAAGGACATCCGGCGCAAAAACGGGCCAAATCAGTATGCGGGTCATGGAATAGATTTCCATACTGGATCGGTTGAGTATGATCGGTTAAAGCCCGGGTTAAAAACGACCACCTTAAATGAAGATAGATGGTCTGCTGCGGCGACCTCTAAAAAGATGATGAAGAAGAAAAACTGAGGGGGGCTCAAGACTTTTGCACTGTTCTGTATCTTATGCACATACCCGTACGTTTCTATATGTTTTAATAAAGAAAAAAAGAAAGTGAGAAAAATACCAGCTTAGAAATGCAATGAAAGTGGCGTACCTGAGACATGTCCTCATCTTTAGTATCAGTTTATCTGTATACAGGAACTTGGAGGAAAAATTGTACAATAATTGTATGTTTTGCAATAGTAGGAATGCATGAATTCAGTGTATACGGTTTAAAATGTGTCCCCACAGCCCCCCCCCGGACTGTTTCAGTAGCGTACCCGGCTACTACCCCTGTCACAATATCAAGTTTTTTGCTTTGATACCGATACCATCATGAGTTAGAAGAACTAGACTTCTGAGCCCATACTCACAAAGCTTCTTAGAATTCTCTCAGAGCACTCTTATCTTAGCCTAAAAAGTCCTAGCTGGGAGTCCTAGACTAAAAGTGATTTAGGAAACTTCTCAGAGCAACTCTGAGTAAGGAAAGTACAAAAACCTTTATCTTAGTGAGGGTGTGTGGTCGACCCTGTTTGCTTAGGGATAATGCAGAAATTCAAGGGCTGTGATTGATAAAAAAACAATCTGTCATAAGATCTTAAAATGCGCTCTTTGTGAAAATATTATATATGTCATAAAATCATGACTACAGGCTACTTTATGCAAAGTTTCTGTTATAGGATAAATATTTTAGAGATAATTAAACAGCCAAATGTTGAAAATGTGTCTACTTTTGAAGCAACCAATTTCCACACAGTAGTTAATATTTTAATTTCTTACATTCATTTACCAAACTGACTTTATTACGTGTAATATATTTTAGATTGATGGGAGCAAAATGGCTCGGATTTGACTAGTTTATATGATTTGCAGGACAGTTTATTTAAGTTGCACTTTTGGATGTTATGTAGCCAACAATCCAAGAGAGATGGAAGGAAGTACAACAACAAAAAACACCAAACTGGACAGAAGAGCAGCGTTTACTTTTATGTTTAGTGTTTGTAGAATATTTCTTCTTTCCGCCATTTTGTTCTCTGCTATAGAAACTCTCAAACCTCTTAAAAGTCCTCCTCTCTACTCTTAACAATAAAGTATTTAGGGCTAAGACGTTTCGTGAATCATTTTTATCTTCACTAAGATTTACTCCTATATTTAAGGGGAAATTCTAAGAATTTTCTTAGAATTTCGTCGCTAGGAGTAACTTTTAGGCTTAAGAGTCTTTGTGAATACGGGCCCTGATGTTTAAAAGATGACTTCGTAAAAAGTACGTGAAATCTTTCCTCCCTACATCAATTAACTTCCTCCCTTCGTTTCCTTTTCTCCTAGAGAATCTTTCCAGTCAATCAGAATGACTTCATACTGAAATTCCTGGAAGTCCGGTTCGGACTAAACTCCACGACGTGAGTGCAAAACCTCCAGACTCTCCTACTGTATCTACAGAGTGAACGATCTATTTTTGTGTAATGACTACGGTGTGCTCTGCTTCTCGATTGTGTGTGTTTTAGAGAGTTTATACCGAACCTGTTGCTGTGCGAGGATGGTTTCCAGGCTCCGGGACAGGACTTTTTCCTGCGTCTCACCCACGCCTCCGTCCTGCCTTTTTATGTGATCGTGCTGCTCGTCTGCGTGCTGTCAATCATGCAGACCATCTACAGGAGGCTCAGGTCGAATTTACAAAAAGACTTTCTCTAAAATATAAACATCTCTAATTTAACATTTTGTAAAATGAACATTCGCACCTTTTAATTGACGGAGCATTAAATCCGCACATTGCTGTGAATGAGTTTTGTGCTCGTGTGTATGCAGTGGCGAGCGTGCGACCGAAAGCGTGCGGATGGAGGACGGGCGGATCGGAGAGCGGCCGGAGGTGATCTACCACGTGTTGCACACGCTGCTGTTCGGCGCTCTCACTATGATGTTTCAGGGGTATTTATACATCACTGATACTACTCATGATGAAACCTTCATCGTTTAATTGCTGTTAAGGATTTACATGATTAAGAATGCATTAAGTGATGATGTTTGTTTTGCACAATAATGCTCCATTTCTCGGTTATATTTAAAAAAAAAAAATTTCACTTGTGGGGTCAGGAGTAGCTCAGTGGTTAAGGCATTGGACTACTGATCACAAGGTCTCAGATTTAAACCCCAAAACCCCAGCCTTTAAACTGTGGCAACCACCATGTTGCCACTGTTGGGCCCTTGTGTAAGGCCCTTAACCCTCATGGGCTCAGATGTAAAAAAAAACGTGAGAGAAATTGCGCTTGCAGTTAAGGTGTCGTCACAGTTTATATATATTTTGACTTTTGTTGAAACTAAAGAGTTAGCACTGTCGCCTTGCACCTCCAGGGTCCGGGTTCGATTCCCGTCTCTGTGTGCATGGAGTTTGCATGTTCTCCCCATGCTTGGTGAGCTTCCTCCAGGGCCCCCCGGTTTCCTCCAAGACATGTTGGTTAGGCTAATTGGCGTTCCTCAATTGCCCGTAGAGTGTGAATGAGTGTATGCGTGTGCCCTGTGATGGATTGGCACCCTGTCCCTCGCCTCCTGAGATAGGCTCCAGGTCCCTGCGACCCTGAATACAGGATAAAGTGGTATAGAAGATGAGTGAGTGAGTGAAACTAAAGAAGGTGGCACAGTGGCGTAACGGTTAGCACCGGGGCCAAGCACCTCAAGGATCAGGGGTCCGATTCCTCCCTCAAGTCTATGTGTGTGGGGTTTGAAAGTTCTCCCGGGACTTGGCGGGTTTCCACCGTGTGCTCTGGTTTCCCTCCATCGTCCAGAGACAGGCAGAGTAGGGTAATTGACATTTCCAAATTCCCAGTCATGAATGAGAGTGTGCTTGACATGTGTCCCGCGATGGAATGACATCTGGTCCAGGGTGGACTCCGCCTTGTACCCTAAGTCCCT
The DNA here is from genome assembly GCA_030068275.1 of Clarias platycephalus. Lineage (NCBI taxonomy): Eukaryota > Metazoa > Chordata > Actinopteri > Siluriformes > Clariidae > Clarias > Clarias platycephalus. The sequence goes on along the minus strand of JAQQZT010000012.1, from coordinate 7,155,607 downwards.
TGGGATAGTAACATCATTACTTGAAGACCATCCTGAGATCGACCTGCCCATCCTTATAACTTGGCTGGACAGCTGTGCCTTGGCCTGGTAACAAATATTCCCCCCTTTATTTTTAAGTAAAAGAATGTGTGCATGAATAGTTTTAAATAAATAGTACTTATGGTACAGTACATTCGCAACCATGATTCATTCCATGGACAGTCCTGCACAGAGCAGGTTTCCTGAATGGTGGTCAGTCAATTATCAGTTTTTTATGAGTCATCGCCGAGGTCTCTCGGTCAGGGAGCGCGCTGAAATCCGTGAAATCACAGCCAATCCATGATTGCCAGAATACCAGCATGTGGACCGGACATCTATTTATAGATCAAAAAGGCTGCAGAAACACCCACCGGGAAATCTGTGCACTGACCTGGAGATAAACACGAGGTAACAGTGAAAGTCATGGGCATTCAAGAGAATAAATGTGGGACTTGAGTAGATTAGTTGGAAATGTAAATTAAATTGCGTTAATTAATACCTCAGTGTTAAGACTCTTGAGTTACTGATCAGAAGGTTGTTGGTTTAAGGTTTAGCTCCACCTACTGTTGGGCCCTTAAGCAAGGCTCTTAACCCTGCCAGCTCCAGGGGAACTGTATCATCACTGACCCTGGGAGAGCTTTCTTGTGGATTGTTACTTAGTGAAGTTGCTTAGTGATTGAAACCGCATTCATACAATCCAATGTTTTTGTTCGCTTATCGCTCTGACCTGGGGTTACACAAAAAAAACAAAACTATTAGGATGTTCTTGATACTGTCTTAAACATGTTTTTAAAGGGATCAAAGTTTACAAATCTTATTAGGATTTATTAATTTAAAGTGTGTTTAAATGTCACAGGGCATCTTTACTAATTAATTGCGCCACAGTTTTTACATTTACCTCCTGCTTTGCTTTCTAGGTTATTACTCGTTTTGATGTTCCATTTAAAGAAGCGACCCCTGACCCTGCTAATGTTATTCATTTTAGTCGTTTCGAGCCAATTAGGACACACGGACGGGAACGTGTGCGTCATCTTCAGTAATCAAAGTTTAATTGCGGCGAAGCTTAATTGCAACCCAAAGTTAGAATACGTCTCAGTAATCTAGTTAATGAATATCAGTGCTGGTTTCAGTTTAACATGACTTTTGAACATCATCTTTGGTGTTTGATCACTTTGCTTTTTCCTCCCCAACATTGCAGGTTGAAGTACCTTTGGACCCCGTACGTGTGTATGTTCACTGCGTTTGGTGTGTGTTCACCGGAGCTCTGGATGACCGTGTTCAGATGGGTCAGGCTGAAGTCTGTCCATCCTGTAGTGCTGGTGAGTGGATGGGTGGATGGGTGGATGGATGGATGGATGGATGGGTGGATGGATGATTAAATATGTGGGTGCACAGATGTTGGTTAATAAAATAGTTAGAAGGATGGGTCGATGGTTAGATGCATACATGGCTGTATGGGTGTTTGCATGGGTGGTTAGATGTATGGGCTGTTGGGTGTATGATAATTGAATGGATGGATGCCCATAATGTAGGATTGTAGGTTTGGGATATATTGACTATGGTTGCTTGGATTGGCTAGTGGATGGATGGTTGTGTGCGTAATTACTTTGGATGCAAGGAAATATACATAGTTAAATTCATGTTTTGGTTGAAGAAGTGATTAGCGGAGGGATGGATGATTGAAACGTATGGATTCACTGGTGGTTGTCTGGATTATTCTATTTATAGATGAGACTTGGTATGTGGTTTGGTGAATCTTTAGCGGTCTATAGTGATTGCTGAGTTGGACAGATGAATGATGGATAACTGGATGGATGGGTGTATAGTATAGTGGTTAGTTGGATGGATGAATTAATGTATAGGGGTTGGGAGGATGGATTGATAGAAGGGTGTTTAGTGGGTGGTTTAGTGAGTGGTTCGGTGGATGGATGGATGGATGGATGGATGGATGGGTTGGTGTATAGAGTTTGGGTGGATGGATGGTTGGATCGGTGTATGGGGTATGTGGATGGATTTATAAGTGCATGAATACATTGATAGATGGATGAATAGTAGAGCTGTGTGATTTAATTGATTATGCAATTCAAGATTTTTTATTTAAATTATTTAGTAAAATTGACAAAGTCCTTGAAAATCTACCACTCTTTATGCAAAAAAAATGCCAACCACTTGCATCTTCCATCTACATTTGACGAGTATCATGTCGTCTTCTACTTTTGATTTTCTGGGCGGTTGGTGCAATATCGCCATCCACTGGACTGGAGTGTAGTGCAGGGGGGGAAAAAGATAGGCACTTGACACGTGACATGATATTTGAACACTCAACAACATGAGTAACGTGGAATTTCAAAGCATATTTGATACTTTATGTAGTCTTTTAATCCTTTAAATTCAGGATAAATGGATAGATGGATGGATAAATATGTACAGTAGATGAGTGGATGTTGCTGATTGTCTAATAAGTTGCCTGTTTTTCAATAGGCACTGATCCTGAGCACTGCCGTCCCCACCATCATTGGCTTCAGCTTATGGAGAGAGGTGAGATCATCTCTTATTCTTCTATACTGATTGCTGAATTACAACCTTCAGAATGAGGAACCGCTCCTCCGTTCACATACTGATATTCAGTATATTATAACTAGAGCTCTCTGCACATTAGCTTTAGATCGATTGCCGGATAAATGAGTCCGCTCTATACTGTAGATCCCTGCTGGGGAAATAAACGGACATTTTATACGTGTTCATGTGTAAAAGTGCTGCTTTTTTCTCCGCAGTATTTCCCGCGTGTGCTGTCCGAGCTTACAGAAGTACAAGAGTTTTATGATCCTGATACAGTGGAGCTGATGAGCTGGATCCGGTGAGTGTTAATAACGACTTGTACCGCTTTTATCGTGCAGGGGAGCGAGGGGGAAAAAAAGGCATCCCAAATGATTGTCAAGTGTATAAGCTTGATTTATTTAATCAGGAGATTTTTTTTTTTTTAACAGTGTGCCCAGTGTGTGTTTCATTTCTGCTCAGTATAGGTTAGAAGGTGTTGATTAATTTTCTATAACAGCAGCACTGAGGGTAGTGCAGACGCAACGGTTAGATTAATGAGCTGTTGTTAAGTGAATCTCGTCTCTCTCTCTCTCTCTCTCTCTCTCTCTCTCTCTCTCTCTCTCTGTATATGGCTGTGTCAGGAATCAGGCACCGCTCTCAGCCGTGTTCGCAGCGAGTCCTGCCCTGTCCGGGACGGTGAAGGTGTGCACAGGATGGCAGGTCACCAGTCTCCCACTTTATGCAGACATCAGTCTGCTGCACAGAACAGAGAGTGTAAGTCTCTCTCTCTCTCTCTCTCTCTCTCTCTCTGTGTGTTCTCCTGTGAACATTTCCACCTGATGACTGTAACGAGCCTGCGACTAAATGTCACATACACGGGCTAGTATTCATACATTTCCTTGTAGGAGAGCTCATCGACATCTAACTTTCGGAATAAAGGTCAGGGTGGAGAGAGCCTCGCACCAGCACACACACACACACACACACACACACACACACACACACACACACACACACACAACACAAAGTTGTAAACCACCGGCAAGTTGGAGGGCTGTCTTTAAATAGGCGCAAGGTTGCCCGAACCACTGAAATGCAGTCAGCCGTTCCACTTTTTGTTTTCTTTTTTTTTTTTTTTTTTTCCTTTCTTTCAGGTCTGAACTAAAATGGCTTGTAGAGTCAAGATATAAAAATCACATTTCAGACTGAAATACCCAGGTTTAAGAGGGACCATTTCGGAATATACAAGGGTGAGTCAGAAATTATCCGCACTCTGGGTACATTAAAACCTCTGTAAGCTGCGCTGTCTTGTCAGCGTTTTCCATTCAAGGGCCCAGTCACTGCTGTGCAGGTGTGAACGTCTTCCATCAGTTCATTTGTAACTGTGGTGTGAGCAAAAATGCATGCCCCAGTTGTGATTTGCACAAAAGACATTATTTACTGTGCCCTGCGATGGATTGGCACACTGTCCAGGGTGTACCCCGCCTTGTGCCCGAAGCCTCCTGGGATAGGCTCCAGCCCCCCCGCGACCCTGCATAGAGGATAAAAGCGGTATAGAAGATGAATGAACATTATTTACTGAAGACTTTGTGTTACTTACTGGAGAAAGTGCTTTGTCATGAATTGATAGAGGGGTTCAAGGAAGGTCGCACAAGTGCTAGCCATCAAGGAGGAGTCGGATACCCGTCCATGTCCACAGCTGATGACAACATCAACGTCAGTGATTGAATGTCAGCGTCAAACTAAGTAAGGTGTTAAAGCATCCTCCTTATGATCCATCAGACTTTCACCTGTCTGGTCCCCTGAAAGCAGCGCTATGAGGTCTGCTCTGTGGCCTCCTTCTAGCTGGATGTGCCAAAAACACCCCCCCCCCCCCAAGCGATGCGTCCTGTATACATCCTTACTAGATGCCTGAACCACCTACTCTGAGTTACTCTTTTTTTTTTTTATTTCTTTAAAAAGAAAAAAAAATTCTGATTTTCTCCCTAAATTAGTCGTGTCCAATTCCTCCCCGTCACTAGGGGGCTCCCATATTAAGGCTACTACTACCACTCAGCCGGGAGGGTCGAAGACTATCACGTGTTTCCACCGAACCAACCGCATCTTTTCGAATTGCTCGCTCACACACCGCAAGGAGCGGCGTAACACACTCGGAGAACAGCGCTATCCGCTCCCTCCGCGTGCGCGAGCTCACAGACGCCCCTGATTGGCTGTAGAGCCGTGATTAATGTTGGAGCACTAAGTACCTCTCATCCCTCCCCTCTGAGAGAGCTCGGCCAATCAGCTCTCTCTAGACCCCCGGCTGCGTGAGGTTACAGCATCACCCGGGAACCGAACCTGCGATCTCCGGATGATAGGGCGAGCACTTTACCACTGCGCCACTCGGAGGCTGAGTTTGTCATAGATGACTGAGCTTCTTATCCTATCTCTAAGTGAAAAACCAGCTACCCTTCTTAGAAAACCCATTTCGGCCGCTTGTATTCACGATCTTGTCCTTTCGGTCCTTTTCGGCCATTAGATTGAGGGCTTTGTCTTTTGACTCAACTCTGTTTTCGTCATAACAGTGCCGTAAAGAGACTGCAATAACTGCCAACCTCACTCGTAAACAAGACCCAGAGATACTTAAACTCCTTCATCTGGGGTAACAACTTGCTCCCTACCTGGATTAGACAATCCATCGGTTTTCTGCTGAGAACCATGGCCCCAGATTTCAAGCTGTTGATCCTTGTCCCTGCTGTTTCACACTCAGCTGCAAACCAATCCAATAAGCGCTACAGGTCACAGACTGATGATGTCATCAGGACCACACCATCAGCAAAAAGCAGCGATGCAGTCCTTAGCCCACCAAATTGGATACCCTCTCCTCCACAGCTGCGCCTTGATATCCGGTCCATGAAAATCACAAACAGGATTGGCCAACACCCACTGGAAACAAGTCTGACTTACTGCCAAGAATCCGAACACACACTGGATGGTTTTCCAGAAGCACCTTGGTGCCGCCCGAAAGTCCTTCTCCATGGATTCTCCGAGCTCCTCCCACACCCGATGCTTTGCCTCTGTCTGCAAAGTCTAATCTCAGCCTATAACGTTTTTTAACGTTTCACAGATATGCAAAGTATATATTATGTCAAAGAATGATGTATTTGTCTTTTCTGTTCTTAAAGTTATTTTAAGTAAATAAATTCTACAGCCAGAGTGCGGATAAATTTTGACTAACTTGGATATAAAACATATTTGTGTCTCTTTTCACATTTGCTTTTCTTTGCAGAAATCCTGTTATGGATTTATCTTCATGAGCATCGGCTCATGAGTCCGCTAGCTGCATGTGAAAACTTAGATTGGCGATTAGCATGAAACAGCGTGTAGGTAGAACAGTTTGTAAGCCGCAATGGCATTTCCATCTGACTGCTGCCATTTTGGGAAGGTTGATCTTATCAATAGTCTCCTAGCAGCCGGATTGCAGATCATCCACTCTTATTTGCTAAAGGTTAGCCATCAAAACGTTTAACGAGCTGAATATTATGACCGAGGCTTTGGCGTGATTTGTTGCAGACGTATCAGGTGTATGCCCTGCGCTCCGCCGAGGACGTCTATAAGCTCCTGATAGCTCAGAAGTCGAGTTACGTCATCATCGAAGAGGAACTGTGTAACGAGCTGAGTCCGGTCAGAGGCTGCAGGATTAAAGACCTGCTCGACTACGCAAATGGCCACGTGGGTCAAATTACACACATGCACCACACACTTCTGCAATACTTGTGTACATATTCAACAATTACTTGCTTGACATGTTGGGGTCACCAAAAAAAAAAAAAACTTAAACGAGACTTTATAAAATTTCTAATTAGAAAACACTTTATCTGCCATAATAAACTGATATTACATTTGCATATTAAATCTGATAGCCTCTTATATTAAATTTTGACGTGCAACTGCATTTGCTGTGTGTACACACTAAATTCTTTTCAGTAAGATTTCTAGCCCCTTTTTAGGCACTTTTTAAAATAATGTGGTAGACTGGCTTTTACACCCAGTTCAGTTGAATGATCTTAATAATAAGTGAACTTATTAATAAATAAGTTAGTCAAATGTATACTTAAGAAAAGGGGAAAAAAAAGAAAAATTTTGTTCCTGGCTTGTTTTTTCTTGGATGCCTTGCTTACAGATTTATTTTTTAAACTTTTTGTTGTTTTGTTATTTCCCTGTTCTCCACTAGGTGGTGTACGATAAAGGTGAAATGTATACCTTCTCGAAGCACGGCCGATTCTGTCACGAGATTAAAATGAACTACTCCCCATACACCAACTACTTCACGCGAGTGTTCTGGAACCGCTCGTACCACGTCTACAAAGTCAACTCAGTCATCTCCTTCCAATACTGACACCTGCTGAGTCCACTCCTTCATCTCCTCCCATTACTGATCTATGCTATCATCAATGCAGACGAAAACAGAATCTACTCAACAGCCCTGATGAATATAGTGTCAACTCCATCACCACCCCAATATCAATCCCTACACAGTCAGCTCAGTCATCCTTTACAAAAACTGACAGCTAGCAAACCAGTTCAGTCTTCTCCTCCCGATAACAAGGTCTTTAGAGTTAACTTCATCACTCCCTTCCAATAGTATTGTCTACTGTGTCCACCACAGTATCTCCTTTACTTTCAGGTCAAATCTGTCCTTCTCTTTCAATAACATCACCAACCAAATCAACGGCATCATCTTTTTAATAATTTCAATGTCTATGCAGTCAACATCCCCTTCCAATCCTAAGGTGTACCCAGCTAACTCAGTGATCCCTTTCCACCACCCTCTTCCATCCAGCGTGTGGACTGTCAACTCCATCAACCCCTTCCAATCCCAAAGTCTTTCCAATTAACGATGTCATTCCCTGCCAATCCCAGTGTCTCCATAGTCAACTCCTTCACCCCCTTCCAATCACAGGGTATATGCAGTCAACTCCATCATCTTCTTCCAATCCCAGTGTCTATCCAGTCACCCATTGTCTCTATCCTCGTTCCAATCCCAGAGTCAATTCCATCACCCCTTCCAATCCCAGTATCTATCTAGTCAATTCCATCACCCCTTCCAATCCCAGTATCTATCCAGTCAATTCCATAACCCCCTTCCAATCCCAGCGTCTACCCAGTCAATTCCGTGAACCCCTTCCAACCCCAAATGTCTGCAGCGTCAATTCCGTTAGCCCCTTAAAATCCCAATGTATCCACTGTCAACCCTGTAATTACCTTCCAATCCCTATGTCTATCCAACCACCTCCATCACCCCCTTCCAAACCCAATGTCTATTTTAAACAACTTTGTCATCTTCTTCCAATCCCAATTTCTAAGCAATTAACTCAGTCATCCGGTTTTAATACAGACGAGTCAACTCCAATATCAACCCTATCCCTGAATTCCAACACCAATGTCCAGAGACAAGGCAATTCCGTCATCCCCTGTACATCTTAAGCATCTTTCTTTTTTTTTTCTTTTTTTTTTCCCTCCGTCCTCACTCCTCAACTGTGTGTTTCATCTGAAACTCCGTACTTTGGAACTAAAAGTTCTACGAGGCAAGAAAGAAGGGACTTGAAAACTGTTCTTTTAACACATTGCAGATATGCACAAAGTCATTCAGTACCGTGTTGTGTACCGTGTACCACTTTACTAGGAACACCTGTATGTTTATGAAGTTATTCAATCAGCCAAAAGATACAGGTTTTTAGCCTTAGTTAATGTAAAACATTGAAATGGCGGAGTTTTTGATCTTTATGATTTTCACTGTGGCATGGTGGTTGGTGCCAGATGGACTGGTTTGGCTGGTATTTGAGGACTTGCTAATTTTCTATGATTTTTGATACACAGCAAAAGTTTACATAGAATGTAAGGATTGGCGGATTAGTTTGCACAAATACATATTTGTACAGGTGTTCCTTATAAAGTACAGTCTCTGAGCTCCTCGTGGTTAATCAAACCCCTGTGGTGCCGGTGTTTGAAAGCTTATTGCTGCTGTCAGAAAAGTCCTTTTAGAAAGACAGCCACCATTGTGTGGGGCAGGGGTGTGGGGGGGTTGTTGTCTGAAAGGGAATCATGGGTAGTGCAGGCTGGCTCTGTGACTGCCTAAAAAGTCAGACTGCCTTTTACTTGTTTAAACACTGTATCGTGACTTAGCGAACTTGCTGAGCTTGGACTTGTAATGTTCTGCCTAATAATTTTGTTGAAATGTCCGTTAACCTCTTCCTTATCTGTTCTGTTCTACGATATGGTTCAGCATCGCAAGTCACTGCAGACGTTTTAATGTTGACCGTAAATCACACTTGCAAATAACTTTTATTTGTATAGTACCTTCAGGTGAAGATCCGGTTTGTGAGATGCTCTCAAACGCTCTGATGTACAAAACTTTATTATCAGAATTATAATAAACATTTATAAATAGGGAGGCAGTTCAATAGTTAAGGCTCTGGGCAACCATGTCCTTCTTGAAGTATTGGCCAAGTCCATTAACAAATAATAAGTTACTTTGGATAAAAATGAGTAACCGTCAATATAAACATGGGATTGAATACCAATTCAAAGCTGTAAACATTAATTAAACAGATTTATTTGTAAACATTGAAGTATTATATTATGCATTTCAGAAAAGAAAAAAAATAAGTCACCATCATCTGTCCTTAGGCTTCTTTTCTAAGTGAGTTTATAGTTAGTTTTTTAAAAATCGTACACTAAAGATGTACAAGATTAAAAACAACAGATGTAGAAGTAGTTGTTTAAAGCAGACATTTCAATGCAATATAATTAAGATGCATTTCTTTATGACTTGATGCAATACAGTGTGTTGGGAAAAGCATTGAGAAAATAGAAGTCTGTGCCGGTTTTGTCATGGGCTTACATGGTTAACATGATTATAAAGTGCTGTTATTGAATTTCTTTGGCATCTTCTCAGATCCTTTGCCAAATACACTTGGTTGAATTGACTTGAATGTGAACACTGATGTTCCTTTAATGAATGAAATGCGTCGGAGACAGGAACTCTTCATGTATCCGTGCCAGTGGATATCATATACAATATCTCACTCAGAAACCTGTAAGTATAGCTGATAGAGAATTGCACTTATGCAGTGATGAATATGGAAATGAGTCACCACCGCTTGGATTTAATAAGCTTTCATGACACTTTTGTTTGTTTGTTTGTTTGTTTGTTTTTTAAAGAATTTTGCTCACTTCTTATTTTATTCTTTTTATTTGTATTTTAATATTGCAAGCCTAAGTTGAAAAAAACAAAACAGGCTTTTTGTTCAGCATGGTTGTATGTAATACCAGTCTATGCAGATGATGAAACTACGTAAGTTATTTCATGTATAATGTCTTGTCTGTGCCTTTTTAGTCTTTCTTGTTCCCTTGTTAGTCTAGGTTCCTCAGAACATGTGATTGTATTGTAAGAGTTTGACCAGTGTGTGCTGGGATAAGTTCTTCATTGCAGTTACAGTACATACACTCCTGCTGCTGGTTTAAATACTCTCCTCATTCAGTGTGATATTTTGTTGTGAACTGCACATGATCATATAGTAGATATAAGCTGATGCTCAGACTCATCCGTCTTATGCTGTACAATATGAAAATATTTGGTTCTCTTCAATACAGTCTTTGTATTCTTCTGTATTTCTGTCATGAGTTTTATTTTACATTATGCAGCCTGACAGAGTAATCTGATTTGGATGAGAGGCTTTCCATGAGTGCTAATACAGTGAAACCTCGGATTGCGAGTAACGCGGTTTGCGAGTGTTCCGCAAGCCGAGCAAAGATTTTTAAGAAATTTTGACTTGAAAAACGAGCAAGTCTTGGTTTACGAGTACCGAGTATCATGTATCACGCATGCGCTTCTTGTTTTGAGGCCGAGCATCACGTGATCACAACTGAGCCAATGTTTTTTCGCTCTCTTGCGCTGCGGAATTGTGGGTAACCGTCTCCCATGCTGGGTCTTAGTGCTCGTCCCTTACTGGTATAATCAACATCCGTGCTCGCGTGTACTGTTACTATAACACTGTGATCTCGTGTGTGTGTGTGTGTGTGTAAAACACATTTTATTTTGTGTCTGTATTTTTACATTATATTTTGTATTAATTATTTTTATGTATTTGGGGGGGGGGGCTGTAGAACGAATAATTTGAGTTTCCATTATTTCTTATGGGAAATTTAGCTTTGATTTATGAGTGTTTTGGAATACAAGCCCACTTCTGGAACGAATTATGCTCGTAATCCAAGGTTCCAGTGTATATAGAGCATAACAGCACTGAGATGTTTAAATATAACGATCTGTATCATAGGGTGCAGAACAATTGTTCTAACAATCGTTAATTACACTATATACTTTCTCTCTCCATCATTGGAGGGAGTGGAGAGCAGCTGCTTGCCAAATCCCACATTCAAAACCACAGAAACACTTTCAGCAATCGTAATCAACACTTTGTCTACTTAATAATTGCTTCTAAGTCGTTCAAAATTGCCTCTGAACCATCCGTCTTGTTCTGTTCAAAGCTAACTAGCTTCTAATGCATGGCTGAATTCCAAATCCCTGATTAAGGGCACTGCTTGGTGTGTGGAACAAAGGATTGTACACCCTACATAGGGCACTTGTTTTCCATTTAACGCCACTTGCGTTTAATGCCATTCAACCCTGGAACCCAGAAGTGATCTGAATATATTCTAAACCAGAATATATGGAATTTTAAAAAGAAACTTGTGAGATTTACAGGACTGTCCAGACCAGCATTGTTTATAGTCCTCAGTGCAACACTAGTTGATTGTAGTATGTTAAATGAATGTTGATCTATTACATCATCTTTGACAGTCATGCTGGCTGCAATTCAAGTCGCAGGTTCATATACAGTTAACGATGCTTGTTGTGATGCCTTATTGTTTCTATAGTAACAAGCGACTTGTATGTCAATGTTCGACACAATCTAAAGCTAATAGTTATGGATTACAACAAACATTGATATGGTGAAATTTCCTGGATGGAGATTTATTTATTTATTAATTCTCCTTTAATTTATTAATTATTTATAAATTTTTCTTTAGGAGGGGGGGGGGGGGGGAACAACTGTATTTAACAGGTATAGCGTTGGACAATATTAAAAGTAAAGCAAAAAATGTTCAAAGAATTTAAAATATATAGTTTTGTATACAACACTTCTATGGTATGAGAGGATTAAAGCTCATTGAGGTAAAATAACCCACTTTCACTTTCAATTAGACCTCCCTGTTGTGAATTATTTTCTAATACCTGTGTGTTGTGTTTATTACTTATTACTGTAACAACGCTTTTCTGAGTAAGATACATAAGTACATTCATCTATCAGAATGTTAGACTTATCTTAAACTCTTTTTGAATTATTATTATTATTAATATTAGTTTTTTCATCTTTCATTCATCAAACCTTATATACTGCAAGATTTTCCCAGAATAAAACCTTTCACACATGCAGCTTGCTCCCACAAATCAATGATCATGACATCTTTAACTCTGGATTGAAGGAATGTTAAGTGAACAAAGACATGGATTTTCGATGACAACTCCAGAAGCCTGACTTCCATCTCTTCTCTTCTTTTCATTACTCCATGCTTTTGACTTGTTCATAAATACTGATGATGCATTTCTTTTTAGGCTTTTATTGCTATTTTAGATGTCCGTCTGTTTTCTCACTCATCCTACAAGGTCTTCATGCCATCCTAAAATCAAGACACCTCTCTAGTGTGGCCCAGGAATCGGTTTGGTTAAAGAATCTTTGACTCAAGGGATTTATTTACGACAGCACCCTGCTCACATTAGGAAAAACCCATTGACTTCATAGATATGCGACAGGGGAGCACTGATGAAACTTTGAGAAGCAAATTCCCCTCTGTCACTAAAATAGTTTCCACATTAAGCCTACATTTATATTCACAGCATTGTACAGTACATCCAAAATGGATACTTAACACACAACACCGGGCATGCTATTTTCAAAATGCTGATTAGGGTAAGTAGTAGCTGCTAAATCGCTAGTTTGCCCCATAAGCCAGACTATAGGCAATGTTTTAGAAATAACGGCCTACCACACTCACCATAAAGGAATTTCGCTCATTTCTGCCGACGTTTTGTCTGATGTTTCAGTTTGATCCCTGTCCCATTTACTAATCAGCTGATTTAGGTGTCCAAGTAGTTAAAATGTAATCCGGGAGTGACCAAAGCACCGAGAAAGCTGAAAGAAGCCTTTACACCACCATCCATTCTTAAACATCCCCACCTTTTAAAAAAAAAAAGTAGATGCCTAAAAAGTGTGGGAGCGATCTTGGCTCAAAGGTCCAGAGATAAGTCCAAGGTACATCCATGTCCAGAAGGCATTTGTGTCAAGACAATTTACTCCGGATATCATGAGTATGATGCAACTGAGAACTGCTGACAGTAAAATTGGCACTAGAAGATCTTACCTGCATATCTTTGGACGGTGGGAGGAAACCGACCAAGCATGGGGAGAACATGCAAACTCCATGCACACAGAGATGGGAATTGAACCCGGACCCTGGAGGTGCAAGGCGACAGTGCTACCCACTACGCCACCGTGCTGCCGCCAACTAACTCAATCACTTGATAATTGATTCTAGGAATGGGAACATGTACTGGTATGGGTTTAACATCAGCAAGGTACACAGGTGAACACTCACTGACCACTGTCAAAGGGAAACCCCGAGATATGAATCAAGTGATACGTGTGGATCTCGACAAGGCCTTGGCCAAGGATTGCAGGAAATTAAACCATGGGGTTGTCAGTCATTTGAGTATCCTCCAATGGATAAATAACGCGACATACATGCTAGAATTAAATAATCCCAGCCATCTTGCACCATCCTTTCACATTTTAGATCTGGTCCATAAGTTTTAACACCTGTTTTGATCATAGCCCTTTAAATAAAAGGTTCTGTAGTTACAAGCTGCTTTCAATATAAATGTCCATGAATATGGTGGTGTGGCCGCAAGCTTGTAGTGGTTTTCACAGATACTTTCCTATCTTCCCTAAGACTGTCTGTTATTCACATGCTTCATGAATCCCACCATTGTTCCTGTTCCTAAGTCACCTGCAGCCAGATCTGACTTTAAAAAAAACATATGTTCCTTCATTCCAGGCATTATGGGCCCTCTCTAATTTGCAGACCATTAAAATAAATTGATGAATGATTCCATTGCTCTGGTAATGCACAATGGTCTCACACCTGCATAAGAAAAATACCAATGTGAGAATGTTGTTCTTCATCTACATCTCTGCCTTTAAAACCATCGTTCCAACCAAACTCAACACAAAACTCAATGACTGAGGATGTTTAAATGGATCCAATTCTTGGCCTCATCACATAGAGTGGAGTCAGCCTACAGAGATGACGCCAGATCTTAGAGAAGATGATCATGTACTACAGGAGGCTGGAGGATGATGGCTAACATTCCATCTTTTCTAAATTAGATCTGTTAAAAGGTTTATCAGATTCCTGAGACCTGGTCCCTTCACACCCTTCACTTAAGAACTTCCCCAAAATCCTGACCAACCTCTAAAAATGCACTATAGGAAGCACCCCGACTGAGTGCATAGATTTCTGGTTTGGCATCTTCTCCGTCCATAACCAAAAGGCCTTCTAGAGATGTGTACAAGCAGCTGAACTCGCAACAAATTTGCAACAAGCACCAAGCTGTATAAGACAGCTTCCATACACAATGTCTGAGAAATGGCTCAAAAAATCTTCACAGTCCAGAGACTGCCAGACTGTTTACCAGACTGCTATCAGGCAGCGGGTGATGCATTATTTAATCCAGAACCGACAAGTTGGAAGAACAATTTCTATCTGCAGGCCTTCAGGATCCTTAATAAACTGTAACCCAATCATTACTCTTCCATTCTTTCACTCTGCTTCCTCCAACAAACTGGTCACCACAGTCACTGTCACTGATGTTGCTGTCACTTTGGGGCATGTTGCATTATTTCTAAGGGACCTACAGTATTACCACTTTATTCAGGACACAATTACTCACAGATATTGCCTATATCACAACATGGGCAATTTGAAAACATCAATTAACCTAATTTGGACTGTGGGAGGAAAACCACCAAGCATGGGAAGAACATGCAAACTCCACACACTCAGACTGGAGGTGGGAATCAAACCCCAACCCTGGAGGTCCAAGGCCACAGCGATAACCAATATGCCACCATGCCTCCCATATATTTATGGATCATTCATTATTTCTTACACAATAGTATTTGTTTTGATACTTTGCACTGCTGCTTCATCATACTCTAACTGCACTCAATTACTATTTATGTTATTACCTTAGGCACGCTTTTTCATGTACTGTGACTGCACATAATCCAGATAGAATCTGCACTAAATGGTCATACAGATCATAGCATATACTAATACTTTATATATTATATTTGTAAATAATCCCTTTATCTGTCTTTCCCATTGAGGCTATACAGTGGTGTGAAAAACAATTTGCCCCCCTCCTGATTTCTTGTTCTTTTGCATGTTTGTCACACAAAATGTTTCTGATCATCAAACACATTTAACTATTAGTCAAAGATAACACAAGTA
>JAQQZT010000012.1:7127735-7140336 GCA_030068275.1 Clarias platycephalus | reverse complement strand
ACATAACATAACAGAATAAAATAGCAGCAATAATAATAAAACAGCACTGTTGAGGTAGTGAAAAAAAGAACGGTAAACATTTCCTAACACAGCAGTAAGAATTGAGGAATTTGTGCAAAGGTAGTCCAGTAATATTTTTTGTGCAAAAGAGATAAACAGTGAAGCATTTATGGTATATATGGTATATAGGATGGCGAATAAGTTTCCGTACATAGAAAATATTTTTATTTTTATTTTATTATTTTAACACAAAACATTTAATGAACATTGGTAACCATGTAGAGCATATAATATGAATAAATTGTTTCTTATTAAAAATATTTCTTTTTTTAATGTAAGGAAACTTTTTGCCCACCCATATTTATTCATTATATATACAGTATATATATATATATATATATGTGTGTGTGTGTGTGTATATATATATATATTCACTATTCATATGACGTTCTCCCAATCCTCTTCTGGATCATCCAAATGCTCTCTAGCAAACTTCAGACGGGTCTGGACATGTACTGGTTTAAGCAGGGGGACACGTCTGTCACTGCAGGATTTGAGTCCCTGGCGGCGCAGTGTGTTACTAATGGTAGCCTTTGTTAATTTGGTCCCAGCTCTGCAGGTCATTCACTAGGTCCACCCGTGTGGTTCTGGGATTTTTGCTCACAGTTCTTGTGATCATTTTGACCCCACGTGGTGAGATCTTGTGTGGAGCCCCAGATCGAGGGAGATTATCAGGGGTCTTGTACGTCTTCCATTTTCTAATAATTGCTCCCACAGTCGATTTCGTCACACCAAGCTGCTTACCTACTGCAGATTCAGTCTTCCCAGCCTGGTGCAGGTCTACAGTTTTGTTTCTGGTGTCCTTCGACAGCTCTTTGGTCTCGGCCATAGTGGAGTTTGGAGTGTGACTGTGTGAGGTTGTGGTCGGGTGTCTTTTATCCTGATAACAGATGCCATTAATACAAAGTAACGAGTGGAGGACAGAGGAGCCTCTTAAAGAAGAAGTTACAGGTCTGTGAGTTGAGGTAAACCTATTATGAAAATTACAGGCCTCTCTCATCTTTTTAAGTGGAAGAACTCGCACAATTGGTGGCTGACTAAATACCTTTTTGACACACAATATATATAATTTCTGAAACAAATGTATACATTTTAAACAAATTTGAAATACACATACACATGAAATCTTATCTATCTATCTATCTATCTATCTATCTATCTATCTATCTATCTATCTATCTATCTATCTATCTAGTTTAGTGTATTTGTGTTTTATATGTACAGTATATAGGATTAAATGTATACGAAGGTAAGGAAATATATCCATATACATTTAAAAAAAATAAAATCATAAGGAAAAAAATGCTAGAAATGAACAGCTGAAAATTTCTGAAAAAGGTGTGCAATATTTATACTGTATACCTGTCCTGTTTAACAGCTCGTCCTGTTAAAGGGTGCCAATACTTCTGAAGTCACCTGCATGTGTGCATGTGCTGGGCACATGTGTCACTGGTCAGCACAAATGGGATGAAATAATTATGAGCAAGATGATTGGTTGCAGAAAGAATGGAGGAGGGAGTGAGAGAGTGAGTGAGTGAGAAAGAGAGAGAGAGAGAGAGAGAGATGGAGGGAATGTGAGCGTATAAACACAGACGCCGAGAGATGTTCCACAGTCCCACAGAGACTCGCTGCTCTGTCTCACACACTCACACTGTTTTCCGATCTGTTGCTCCCATCACACCTCCATCTCTCTCTCTCTCTCTCTCTCTCTCTCTCTCTCACACACACACACACACACTGATTCTCTCGCGCTTGTTCTGTTCCTTCACACACATAAGACGAGAAGGTCATGGACACAGAAGACACGACAGGTAGACATGGACATGGGACAGGAGGTGTTTTGGTGGATATGGACGAGACATATGAAGAAGGAGACCACATGCTTAGGGTAGGAATGTGTGTGTGTGTGTATTTATATATGTAGGAATTTTATTTTCTGCATAACCTCTAGATTGATTGTGCATAGTATGGTGTGTGTGTGTGTGTGTGGGTACTTGCACAGGGTCTATTTAAAGGTACGTTCGGTAATTTTGAATGAGTCCTTTTGCTCAGTGCATTTACACCTGTGAATACTGTGTGTGTGTGCGTGTGTGTGTGTGTGAGAGAGAGAGAAGACTATGCACGTGTCCTTGCAATGTTATTGGTTAAAAATGAGAAAGAGAGAGAGAGAGAGAGAGAGAGAGAGAGAGAGAGAGAGAGCGATTAGGAGCTCTCTCTACCACTTGAGCATTCAGATAGAAAGCAGAAGGAGTGACATGTCTTCTGGAGAAAGTGGGACAGAACAAGTGTGTGGAAATGGAAATGCTGTGCTTTTCTATAAGCAGCCATGCTTTTTCTCAAGCGTGCATATGTGGGACAACTGTGTGGTAAAAAAAAAAAAAATCCTTTTTTGTTTTTGTCCCCCTCTTCATCTGTCAAACAGAAGGATGAATCACAGAAGATCTGGCATCATCAGTCCCTCCGTAGCGCCAGAAGGAAAATGTTCTATTCCTGATATTGAAACGTGAACTCTCCGGTTGTAAAGTTCACGTCGCAGTGTTGTGCTTCCAGTGTTTTGCCTCGCTCTGACCTCGTGTTGCTTTGAAACGGTGGACAGTGAGATGTTTCTGAAGGTTGTAAGGTCAAATCCGGGCAATGTCGCGGGTTACACCTGTCGAACCTCTGACTGTGCACTGATTATCCTAATTGTGTGTTTCTGTGTAACGTAGAAGTACAAACTCTGAAAAAGGTATGCATTGCAAAACCACTCACCCCATCCATGCTGCATTGTCAATATTGATTTGTTTCAGCTGTGTTTTGGGGCTTGTAGCCAGCACTATTGTAAGAGCTGCTATTGTAGAACATTAATCACTAGCTTCTGACCAATCACAAGGGCGATGGTGGCTCTGTGGTATGTTTCTTGCCTGCCATTATATAAGGCCAGTGTTCAATTCCCACCCAATGCCCAAACCCCAGCCACTGGATGAAGTACCAGTCCCAAGCCCAGATGAATTGGGAGTGTTGTGTCAGGAAGGGCATCTGGCTAAAACCAAACGTGTGCCAAGTTGTGTGCGGATTGGATGGTCCGCTGTGGCCAATCCTTGACGGGAGCAGCCGGAAGTCTATCAACAACAACCTTCTCACCAATCAGAATTGAGAATTCAATGATCGTATAATCTCAACTATTGGTTCGGACCGAGTAATCTGATTGGGCACTCCATGAGTGATGATAATAGACGGTAACAGCACCGGAATGTTTATCTATGTATAGCTCTCTTCATCTTCGTCCTACCAATCGATATGGTCTGCAGTATTGAGGAGAGACATCGAGGAGGCAACTGCCTGCCAAAACTCACATTCAAAGCCAGTCGTGGAAGCAGCAGAAGAAAAACACATCTGATAACATTTTAAACGACTCTTTGTCTTCTTAGTAAATGCTTCCAATTTGTTCCGAATCACCTCTGAACCGTCTGTGTTGTTCTGTTGACGGCTAACCTGAGCTACAAAGCTAACACAAGCTTCTAACACAAGGTTGAATCCCAAATCACTCTCTAACCCCTGATCAAGGGCACTACTTGGTGTGTGGAACAAGGGATTTTACATCTTACATACAATAGTGCGCTAGCTTTCCATTTAATGCTATTTGAAATTCAACCCTGTGGCCCAGAGGTTATGGGGTTAAATCTCAAATAGCATTAATGTATATTCTAAAGTGGAATAAGTGCAAATATAAGGAGAAACGTATAATATTTACAGGACTGTCCACCACCTCCATCGTTTATTCACCTCAAGTTTTGGTTTCATAGTACCAGAAGGAAATGAAAACTACCTTCATCCCTTTTAATTACACTGTTATAAGTGGCGGTCGCCAGGTCCACACAATCGCAGTGAGTTAGTTCTGCAAGTCGCAGCAGAGTAAGTGTTGGCAGAGCAAAATAACTGGTTAAAAAAACAAACAAATCAATCAGTTGTTAATAAATATTATGGAATTGTTGTATAAAAGCAATATCACACTCGAGGCCATGCTGTTGTGCTGAATATCAGCACAGCTGTGATATCTCAGTAGTCGAGCTGCGACCTTGTCACGGCCATATTAATGTTCATCACAGCAGCACTCCCTCTCATCTGATATTGCTTAATTAACATTATATTACATGGTATAAATTATCCATGGATGGTTTGAAGTATAAAAGTGTGTGTGGCTTATATACAAATACTACGATATTTTATATAAGGGACTTATATAAGCGTCCGCATGCTTTTGTATCCAAAGTGGAGAGGGGTCCTGGGAAGAACCCCCAAATACCCTCCCCCCTATCTTTGTACTTTGTAAGATGAGTAGTGCTTAACTGTAGATACACCACTGCTGCCAAAACTGGAGCTAGGATTATATATTACAAGGGAATAAAGGTCTAGTATAAACTGGACCTTTTTGCTAAAAAAAGCAGAAGAAGTAGAAAAAAAGAGCATATCAGTGTGTGTGTGTGTGTGTGTGTGTGTGTTTATGTGTGTACTCTTCCAAAGGAAGTGTATTACTCAGTGCCAGAGTTTTTTGGCACAGCTACAAATGTACTGTACTGTGAGTCGGGGGTAGGGGACGGCTTATCCCGTGCCTCATGTCACACCTCGCCGACAGGTGATATCTCACAACATGACATACAGGACTATTATAGACAAAAAAACACTTAGAGAGAGAGAGAGAGAGAGAGAGATGGCTATGAAATGTTCCACTATGTTGGGCCAATTCCTATCTGTGTATTTCATGGGAAGAGGGTGTGTGTGGGTGTGTGAGAGTCTTGTACCATTCAGGGGTGACCTTACTATCAGCTGTTATCTTCATTCTCTCTCTCTCTCTCTCTCTCTCTCTCTCTCTCTCTCTCTCTCTCTCTGACACACACAAACACACACATACTGTACAGTACACACACATGCTATTTCCAGCCACCTGTGGTGTGTTTTGGTTGTGAGCACCATGGTGCATCTGTTGCGTCACAGCTCTTTCGCAGCTTTATCTTCAGCCCGAGCATACACTAAACACTAAACACTGCTGAAAGCTAACCACTACGTTCTTTGTCCTCATGGTTGCAACTATGGTAGCGCTATGTACTAGCCAACAAGTTAGCGTAAGACACTCGAGAGAGAGAGAGCTAAACATAAACATACTTTAGATACTCTGAGGAAACCAGTGCCTTGGAGAGGCCGAGGGACGTGAACTTTAAGTGTTTATTATGAGAGAGAGAGAGAGAGAGAGAGAGAGAGAGAGAGAATTTGCCGTATGTGTTGATATAAATCCTGTCCGCTCTATAAGAGTCCCAGAGCAACTTTGGCCTTTGTGGATTGTACTCAGGCCATTCCATTGTAATGTTGACATAGGATACTGATCATCACTGGTTGTTGCCATCTTCTCAACTGCTATTAATAACCGCTGACCCAGTGTGATTAGCCTTATGCTTGTCCTCAAGTGACACACAATAAAGCA
Organism: Clarias platycephalus; assembly: GCA_030068275.1. NCBI lineage: Eukaryota > Metazoa > Chordata > Actinopteri > Siluriformes > Clariidae > Clarias > Clarias platycephalus. The sequence goes on along the minus strand of JAQQZT010000012.1, from coordinate 7,134,818 downwards.
ATCAATGACACACTTTTACACAAAGATCACTAATTATTCATTTCATTAGTTCTTTTTCCCAGACTAGGATAAATAGCGTTAAAGTAAAATTAAAGCTATGAAGTCTTTCAAACTGTATATATTGTCATGTACAACTATTTAAACCTAACCTAATCAGGGTTCATACAATTTACTTAAATCATAAGTTTCCCCCCTGCAAGACACTGTTTAGGTTATTTTGGGAACTGCAAGGTCCTGTTCTAATTGTGCAGTTTGGTTTTCTTGTTCTGTCCTTAAACCCACAAGCTCATTCTCCTTTCCTAACACCATTCAACTCCTACGGTACTTCCATCTTGGGCCCTACAAGCTCCTGTTCCTGATGTTACACCTACAAGCCATTGTTTTCTTCATGTCATACACCAGCTCCTACTTCTATCATGACACCTACAAGCTTCTGCTCCAATAATGACACCCACAAACATATGAGCACATTTACAAGCTCCTGCTTCAATAATGACACCCATAAGTCACCAAACTAACTGTTCCTAGCTCTATCTGTCACTGAATCACCAGCTTTCTGACAGACAGGCAAAAACTAGTGAGACTGGGAAAATTCATGTTTATAGCCGCACCATCAACATTGGCGCCCCCCAGGGATGCATTCTCATTCCACTGCTCTTCTACCGCTACACTAATGACTACACCTCCACAGACCCCCTCTGTCAAGCTTCTGTAATTGGCGGATGACACTACAATCATTGGCCTCATTCGGGACGGTGACGAGTCTGCATATAGAAGCAGCTGCCTGTCTGGTGCAGTCACAGCAATCTGGTGGAGATGATTGTGGACTTTAGGAGAAACCATGCTGCATTTCCCCCTCTTACTATCATGAACAGCACTGTGGCAGCAGTGAAGTCATTCGGGTTTCTGGGCACCACCATCCTGAAGTCGGACAATCGCATTGACTCCATTGTTAAAAAGGCCCAGCAAAGGTTGTATTAGCCTGCTGAGGAAGGTTAACCTGCCACAGAAGCTGCTCAACAGTCATTATGTCTGTCGTGTGCCCTTCAATAACTGTCTGGTTTGGCTCAGCTTCAAAATCAGACATCAGGAGATTACAAAGGATGGTTCGGACTGCTAAAAGAATTATCGGCGCTCTCCTGCCGTTTTGTCAAGAGGACTCAGATTATCACTTTCGACCCCTCAAATCCAAGCCATCTTCTCTTAGAACTTTTGCCATCTGGTCAGCACTACAGAGCACCGATCAGCAGGACAGTCAGACACAAGAATAGTGCACACACCCACCCACCCCCAACCTCCCCCCCCCAACCCCCAGGGAATCTACCTCATGAACAGTTAAATGTTCTCTCCACCATACAATACAAATGTGCGCAATATTATTATGTGTAATAGGTGCAATACTGTGCAATACCACTGATATTTATTTGACATTATCTCACATCCTGTTCCATTTCTGGTTAATTTCTGGTCTTTGGTTTCATGTTGAAACTTCTGTCCTTGTATGTGCAAATGTACTTGGCAATAAAGTTCTGTCTGATTCCAATTCTGAAGCTCTTGTTTTATCCTAAGCTCATGATTTGTTAGATCTATTAACTAAAGCAGCAGAGTTTTCATTCTGTGGATGGATGGATAGATAGATAATACAAGTGGCCCTAATACACTAACCTCTTCCATCGCTTCTATCCAGATCTCCACAAGCTCGTGCTCCTACCCTGTGTCCACAAGCTCCTGCTCCATCCTCATGTCCTCAACACCCTTCTTCCTTCCTACGATCCAAGATTCCTCCTGCTCCTATACTGACACCCACCATCTCCACTTCCATCCAGACACTCACTAACCTCCTGCTCCCATGCTGACATCCACAACCTTCCTGAGGCATGTTCAGATTCTTCGATTCATCTACCTACGAGCTTCTGTTTCCATTTTGCTTCCCACAACATGCCCATCAATATATTTAAATGTCAGCTTGGTGAAGTTTTACTTTCAAAAGTAACTTCCTCTTTTTCCATTAAACTAACTAGTGAAATGTATAATTGTTTATTACACAATGTTCCTCTTACTTGTTGGTTTGTAAGAGATGGCATTAATCTGATCAATTATATTATTGCCAATCTTACTAATGACTACAGCATTTGGTCTCTTCCTATACATTCAAGCCCCTGATTTGTCTCAGTGGTGGCTCAAACAGTTAGCGCACTGGTGGCTCAGTGGTAGGTGTTTCGCCTGCCATGCGGAAGGCCCGGGTTCGTTTCCCAGCCAGTGCCCAAAACCCCAACCACTGGATACAGTGTCGGTCCCAAGCCTGGAAAAAATGGGAGGGTTGCGTCAGGAAGGGCATCCGGCGTAAAACCTGTGCCAAGTTGTAGTGCGGACTGGATATTCCGCTGTGGCGACCCCTTATCGGGAGCAGCCGAAAGACCAACAAGGTGGCTCAAACAGTTACGGCTCTGGGTTACTGATTGGAAGATTAAAGGTCCAAGCCCCAGCATTGCCATGCTGCCACTGTTGCCTCTGTGAGCAAGGCCCTTAACCCTGTCTACGCCAGGAGTGCTGTATCTTGGCTGATCCTATGCTCTGGTCTCAGTTTCATAATGGGAATATGTGAGAAAATCATTTTGCTGTGCTATAAGGCATCCGTGACAAATAATTAAGTCCCCAAAGACAGGGTAACTGTAGGTCCTCACTGAATCAGTGAATTAATCGGCTAATCAGTTTAACCATGAGTCACCATTAGCTCCTGGGGAGAAAACTGAAATATGGCAACAGCATAGCAAAGAGCTGTGCTGTTCTGCATCGAGAACTGACCTTGATGTGATTATTAAAAACCTGTAAGAACTTTACTCATCCAGTGGCATCGTTTTTGAATATTAGAGAGGTTAATAGAAGAACTTGGCTCACTGGTGGTACTGTCTGATCCGGGTGGATTATATCTGATGCTGCTGGTGGTGGTGGTGGTGGTGGTGGTATGTGTGTCTACGTGATGTGCAATGGGATGTAATTAATGTCAGCAAGCAGACACAGAGAGCCTGGTGGTTGTGGCATTTGTGATGCTGCTTTACATAATAATTAGACCCAGTGTTTTGGATCCTGTCACTGAGAAAACGTGTGTGAGCGTGTTTGTGTATTAAAGTGACCGAGATGGGACTTTGTGACTGAGTAGGAGTTGTGTGGTTTGTGTTTTTGGATTCAAGCATGATTATATGCTTTGTGTTGTTTTCTGTCATTTGGCTGGTTAAAATGCAAGCGAGAGAGAGAGAGCAACAGATTCTGTGACATTTTATTTTCCTATAGCCAGAAAGTTTGAATCCATCCTCTTCCGCTTATGTACACTTTCTGAGTGATGGCTCCTTTACCTTACCCTTTCCATAATCAATTACTAAGGTGGCCCTCTATTATTGTGTGTGTGTGTGTGTGTGTGTGTGTGTGTGTGTGTGTGTGTGTGTGTGTGTGTGTGTGTGTGTGTGTGTGTTTTGCCATGGCTGTGAAAGGGTAAATATTTGCATGTAATTATATGTGTGTCTTTTTCAAGCAGTGAAGTTAACAACAGTTAGTCTAAAAGGCTGTACCTGCTACATGTCATCTAGAATCCCATATCTAACATCTTGTTGCTATTGTGTGTGTGTGTGTGTGTTGGTGTATTTTTGTGTGATAGAGTCACAGTGAAGAGGCTATTGTTGACTACGGCAAGACCAGATCAGCATTACATGCAGACTTTGAGACTGAAGAAAGTAAGTACTCTAGTTTGTGTATAATTAAATGTAACATCTTCACACCATAAAATTATTTAGCCATCCATCCATCCATCCATCCATCCATCCATCCATCCATCCATCCATCCATCCATCAATGTGGCTAGTCAGCCCACCATATGTACGTATCCATCCATCCATTAATGCATCCATCCATCCATCCATCCATCCATCCATCCATCCATCCATGTGGCTAGTCAGCCCACCATATACTTATCCATCCATCCATCCATATCCACCCAACCATCATCTCTCTCAGGTATTCACTACTTAAATTTGTACTACCTAAAACTGCTATTCCTATGGATTAAATTTATTAATGCATCCATCCATCCATCCATCCATCCATCCATCCATCCATGTGGCTAGTCAGCCCACCATATACTTATCCATCCATCCATCCATCCATCTATCCATCCATCCATCCATCCATCCATCCATCCATCCATATAGTCATTCATCCATCGAGCCAGTCAGCCTACCATATAATCATCCATCCATCCATAATACATAATAATCCATCCTAAAATTGTTATTCCTATGGACTAAATTTATTAATCCATCCATCCATCCATCCATCCATCCATCCATCCATCCATCCATCCATCCATTATTTAAATCTGTGTATTCACACATTCATTTATCCACCCTTCATGATTAACAGACATAACTTCAATCCAGTGCTGTAGACCTGAAGTGCTGTACCAACAACATTTTCTGGTGTAAACACCCTTCAAAAACTAATGCTAAAAAGCAGAATAATTTAATAATTTTTAGAATTTGTCAGAAATTTCCTATGAATGAAAAATACAAATAGTTAGATTATCCATTAATTAATTTATCATTGATTTATCATTGCTCTGCGGCAATCCAGTCCCAGAAGGCTCATAATTTGCTGTCTGATTCTGCATGCTGAGGAAAATGAATCTATCACCTGCTGTGAATTCATCAACAAGAAACACAACATCATTCTCAGCCAGACTGCGCATTTCAGTCAGATTCAACAAAGAAATGAATATACAATTATCGTTCAAGTCAAACCGGGACTTTGAGCAGAATAACAGAACACAGTTCTGTTAAATAAAGGGAGTAAAAACTCCCTTTATTTTTCGATATAATCCCCTGTTACACTAATGCACTCATCCCAGCGTTTCATTAGTGCTTGGATACCTTAAAGGTAGAAGGTTTTCTCAGTACGCCGGAGCCATGATCGAACTTCCTGCTTCACATTTGAAACGCCGGCCTCCCAGGATCACGTTTAATGGCCCAACATGTGGAAATGGCTTGGAGTGAGGTAATAATTCTGTGAGATAAATAGCTGAGATCCTAAAATGTGCTGTTGGTGAATGATTGTGTGTACAGTTCAGACAGACAGATGCGTCTCTTCTGCAAGTTGGCGATAAGCTATCCATCAATTTTAAAGGATCAGGCACTCAACTTTCTCAACAACTTCATTAGATTAGATTAGATTAGATTAGATTAGATTAGATTAAACTTTATTGTCATTGTGCAGAGTACATGTACGGAGCCAATGAAATGCAGTTGGCATCTAACCAGAAGTGCATAAGTGGCCTATTTACAATAAATAAATACAATGTGGTATACAAACAGAAGATGTAATGAAGGTAATAGAGTTATGGTGTATAACTCCATAGTCCATAGGTGTATAACTCCACACAATATAGTCATATAGTAATGTGTAGTATAATTGTGCAACATTGTGCAGTGAATGTGCTATAGTAAACAGTACATATATATATATATATATATATATATATATGTATATGTATATACAGTATAGTGATGTGTTAGCATCATAAGAGTCCACGATCAGCTGTTCAGTGCAGTAACAGTCACAGGAAAAAAAAAAAAAAGGATCAGGATCATTATTCACAGACATACAGTCTTCTTTATAATGTTTGTTCCATTTAAATGTTTTACTGCAGCTAAGAGTCTGACATGTTGTTCTTTATTGGATGCTTTTCTGTTCCCTACTGTTGTAAAGAGTGACTATTTGAGTTACCATAGTCTTCTTGTCTACCGACTCTTATCTTATCAGCAGGTTCTGAAATGCTCAAACTGGCCCATCTGGCACTAACAGCCATGCCAGGATCTCTCAAAAACTCTGCGGCATGCTTTGTGTACAGAGCAATATTAAACAGTCTTTGTAAGGATTTATGATGTTATGTGAACTTCTCCATGCCTCCATGAATATCAGACAACCTCGTTGTTGTGTTTCCCGATTACTTACTGTATATGGCAGGACTTCCTAAAGCACATATCCAGATGAACGTACACACAAGTAGCTCATGTCTGCTGGAACAAATGCTACAAATGCTCACGTCTAACTGGAAAATACCAATATGTTTCTTTTCGTCTGTCTGTCTCCACATCTCTCTATAACTCACATGTTAATGACTTTGGTTCTTTTCACCCTTTTATATATATATATATATTGCAATGAAGACAAAATCCATTATATCTATACTTATAATTGTTTTATTGAAACATTACTGAAATTTTATGCTGTTTAAGAATTATACACACACTTTTACTTTGTCTGTGTGCTCTGATTAATGTCTATAAAGTCCATTTTGCTCGAACTACTACATTAACATATAAGAACTTTGTAAAGAAATATTTTAAGAAAATAGATATATTCAATCAAATTTAATATATTATAAAGTATATTGTTGAATATAAAATTACATACATTAAGATATACAGTACATTTGAACATATTTTAATATATTTCTCATATATGAAAAGTGGCAATTCCTTATGTATTTTTCAATATATTGTAATATATTAATACAATATATTATTCTGTATATTGTGAATCTATTTTTTAAAATATGAATATACATTTTTTCTGTTAATTATTAGTTAGTAACAGTTAGTGTGGCAACGAGGAATATTAACATCATACAATCTTTTTAATTTACCAGTAGATTAGAACACTAAATCTTTTAATATATTGACAGTAAATATATAGAGAAATATATTTTCTTTGCATAAGGGGATGTATGGGATATGCGTGACACAGGGCAACTGGCCAAAAGCTTAGATATGTCATCTTTGCTGATAACTTCAACAAATAACTTCACCAGCACATCCAGGTGTGGTGGACACATCATGCAATATTTCTCCCTTTATAAATTTTTTTAAACAAAGCCCTTAAACCTCAGAGCATTTTAGCCTTTATTTGTTTTGCTGCTTTAAAAAAAATAAAAATAAATAAATGAATTAATAAATAAAAAAAATATATATACTCAGCAAAAAAAGAAACGTCCTCTGACTTTCAACTGTTTTTACTTTCAGTAAACTTAATGTG
>JAQQZT010000012.1:7109040-7122847 GCA_030068275.1 Clarias platycephalus | reverse complement strand
GTAGAAAGAAATAAAAATCAGGAACCATCATGGAGTTAGAAAGTGACCCCAAACTTTTGAACGGTAGTGTGTGTATACGTATACACAGTGACGTGGTTAGTACTTTTGCCGTGCACCTCGAGGGTCCTGGTTCGATTGCCATCTCAGGTCTGTGTACATGGGGTTTGCTTGTTTTCCCTGTGCATAGTGGATTTCAAAGGCATGAAAATTAGGCTAATTGAGGCATTCACAAATTGCCTGCATTGTGTTAATGCTGCCACGGTTTAGAAAATGGGAATAAATGCAGTACAAGGGTCCCTAGTTGGACTACAGACGTTCCTAGATGGGTGTTATTTATATATATATATATGTGTATACTCTTATTTGTTTTATTGCTACCCCCCCTATAGACACCCCATCCCAGCGTGTCCAGTGTATTCTGGGTACTGAGGACAGTGATACGGAGCACATTCCTCATGAACTCTTCACTGAGCTGGATGAACTCTCCATTCGACATGGCAACACGGAGTGGAGAGAGACTGCCAGGTTTGTGAATATACATTTTTAAGACTATTAAGATAATTTAAGATTTTGACTTCTGAAAGCAGCTATAATATAAGTGATACATTACAGTAAATATTGCGAAACATTTGTGATTCACTTTTACATACTGCTGTCACTCTGGTTTTCACTTGTACATCTTAGAGAATTTTAGATTAAAAGTCCTGCAGCACGGGGCGGCACGGTGGTGTAGTGGTTAGCACTGTCGCCTTGCACCGCCAGGGTGCAGGTTCGGTTCCCGTCTCTGTGTGCATGAGTTTGGATGTGCTTTCCTCCGGGTACTCAGGTTGAGTCCGAGTGAGTAATGCAATGAAAAAGTGAAGCGTTTGGCAATGTCTCACATAAAAAAACCTATAATGGTTTAAAATCATTTTTTTATGTATGAAATCATAATCACCCTCATTCTAATTTTAGCATTATTGGTTTTCTATATCATTTCATTCTCCTGTAAGGTGTCAGAAAAAAAATATTACTGATATGAATTTATTAAAGGGCAGCTGTTATGCAAAATTAACCTTTTGATAATTTATGGACATTCACATGGGTCTCGACTGTGTGTGCTCACAGACACAACGTGAGGGGGAAAAAAAAATCACCTTCTTGGGGACACTTTCCATAGCCCCTTTTCAGACTGGGCAGTGTTTCCTGCATTTCGTCTAATAAAACAGTGCATTTGAGTGCGAATGAGTGAAACAGAAGGAAATTCATGAATGTCAGAATGCATGATGCATGACCTGTATTTCAGCTGGTACATTAACGGACACATTTTGGAGATCTCTGAGATTCATGTTAATCTGTTAGAAAGGACTATAATATGGTGCCATCATTCATTCTCGACCCCAGGCTTCATAGCATATTTTTTGTTCTACTTAGTCAGTTCTGCACAGTTGCCCCACTTATGAACCCTCATCTCATCTGCGAGTTTGAATGTGATGTACTGGAGATTTAATGACAAGTGAAATGCCATTCAGAGCAGAGACTTCTCACTGGACGGCTTTATGGTCTGAAGCTTTCATTCTGACCTTGACCGAACTGAGAGCCTGAATTAAGGTGTATGCGTGTGTGTGTATGTGAGTGTGAGTTTATATACCATATGTCCAAATGGGATGGGTGAAAGAGGCTTTTATGCTTTTATCATCATTTATATTGTCGCATACTCCCTTCCAATTTGAACCAAGACTGAAAAGGTGTATGAAAAATGACCCTTAAAAGGAACAGTAAGACATGAACACAGCATGGCCGTCCATTTGAGGCCATATACAGTAAATGGTTACCTAAGGTCTGGACATGGCGTTTTGAAGGTTTGTAAAAAAGGTCTCTCTCCAAACTTTCAACTGCCTGGTTTCTGTAAAGGTTCTGTAACCCACTGTGGCCTTAGTTACCAGGAAGGGAACCTGATGTGATCATCTGCTGTTGTAGCCTGTAGATCATCTGCTGCAAAGTTTGACATCTTTGAATTACTTTTCTGCTCAGCATAGGTGTCGAGAGTGGCTATTTTGGTTTCTTTAGCCTAACCATTCTCCTCGGTCATTTCCTACCAATCAGATGCTCCTTTTCTCTTACTAGATGCTTTTGTTTGTTTGTTTGTTTTTACAACATTCTGTGTAAACTCATACTGCTACAGTACATGATCATTGCACGAATGGGCAGGTATAATGGTGCCACGTACTATTAAAGTGTCTGGAGAGTGTACTGTATATAATGTGACCAATATGCAAGGGATTTTCAATCCAAACCACAAAATAACAGAACACAGTGATGAGGTGTATTATGCCTTTATGTGGGAGAAATTTGATCAAAAGTCCCGGTTTGACTCGAACACCTATCTTTCATGTTGCGTGTTAGTAAAATTGTCTAGTATTCTTGTTAATCATGACAATATTTGTAATAATATACAATCATGTTAGGATACTATAGTGAATATATATTTTTATACTACATCATAACAAACATGATTAAAATTTTTAATGTATTTCTATATTTTCTAGATTTCACCTAGGGCTTTTTTTCTGCCTTTGTTTGCCTTCTACTCTGTAGGTGGCTGAAGTTTGAGGAGGATGTTGAGGATGGAGGAGAGCGCTGGAGTAAACCTTATGTAGCCACGTTGTCTCTGCACAGTCTGTTTGAGCTGCGCAGCTGCATCCTCAATGGCACTGTGCTGCTCGACATGAAGGCCGACTCCATTGAGGACATTGCAGGTGTGCACCTGTGCGTGTGTGTGCATGTGTGTGCTGGTTTTTTATCGCAAAATAATTCGTAAATATATAAATCTCTTACGTTTCGATCTTCCTGTGTTCAGACATGGTGATAGACAGCATGGTGGCATCGGGGCAGCTGGACGAGTCATTAAGGCAGAAGGTGCGAGAGGCCGTCCTGAAACGGCATCACCACCAGAACGAGAGGAAGCTAAGTAACCGCTTCCCGCTGTCTGTGCGCTCGCTCGCTGATATAGGCAAGAAACACTCTGAGCCGCTGTTATTGGCACGCAGTGGTGAGGGCTTTCTCCGCACAGCTCCACACACTACACACTTAGATTTGCAGGATAATTTGTACTGTGTTACGAGACATTTCGAATTTTATACAGTTCGCTTAGGATACATTCACAGTAAATAAAACTGTTAAAACTCTTTAACATAATGTTACATATAATACTGAATTTCCATTTAAATGTGTGTGTTACTGACATCTGATACCCCATACTGTATGTTTCACATTCAGATCATATTTATGTATCCACTATATGTATACTGTCTGGCTTTAATACTGAGTTCTGAGTTCTTGCTACCACTAGATGCTTCCCTGTCAGGTGCAAACAATCACACAGGACAGTGCAAGCAAGTGTAAAACTACCCAGTTGAGACAATGAAAGAGAAGTGTACAAATAGAGAAAGTATTCAAGAACTAAACTCAGAACAGGTATACACTATAGGGTAAGAAATCAATAACTGGATAGGGCAAAGACAGGATTAAAACAGAAACAAAGATGCATAAAAGTGTAAAGGAAAAAAAAAAAGCATATGATAGGGACAATAGACAATATATGGAGTGTTTACTGTACAGGGAACATCACCATCCTTGAAGAGAGTCAAGTCAATTGGTGAGCCAGCCAGGAGTTATATAGGTCTTTATGATATTTTATTTCTCTTCGGAAAGATTTGTCCTGGGGTTCTGGAGACGTACACTTACTGTATAAACCAAAAAAACTAACAAACATAAATTCTGAGGTGACTGTTCTTATTCCTCCTACATACTGTACTGGGTATGTACTGTGTCCAATAAAGGCCCACATATTTAACTGTGGTAACCACTTAAAGGAAAGCCAAGTGGCTCTGTTATGTTTTGCTCAGGGAATTTAATTAAAAGGAATTGTCATGCAAATCAATGCATTCTTCTGACTGGCCATATTTATCCCTTTAACATCTACCAAAAAAAAAAAAAAAAAAAAAGCAGTGGATCCTTTTAACATGTTTTTTATTTCCTTTTGACAATAACAATAATAGTCAATGTTAATTTTATTTTTGAACAGACCCCAGTATAGGCCTCTTCCAAACGGTTGAGATGTCACTTCATGGTATAAGTAGCAATTTGTTTTTAAATACTAAAACACTAACAAAAATTGGAATAAAGTCACATAAAATGCTAACATTTTGTGTGGTATAGCAACAGATCCACTTTTTTCATTGTATGTTATGAAACAATTAAAAAGGGGATATTATTCATAATCTAGCATAATCTAGTGGATATTTAACTAGTAATTAGTTTTAACATAGAATACCTCAATCGAGTGGGCAATCAGGTTAAGTTCAATACAAATTTTCAGTATGTTAGGTGACATCCTGATAGGTGTGCTGTCTTTTAAGGCACAGAGCACAAAGGCTCAATGGTTCACAAAATAATAATAATAATAATAATAATAATAATAATAATAATAATAAAAACAGTGCTCATTGATCTGGTACTGTGCAGTGAGCATTGTAAAACTTAGGCCAACATGCGCTAAGGTTGCTCTGATGCACATTATGTTTGTTTCCTTAAAGTTCCTAATGGTATGTGTACAGTAGTGTAGTGTTTAGGTTTGTTATCAGATTGCCTGCAAAACAATACTGCTACATTAAAAAAGGATTATGATATAAATCAATTGATAAATGTCAATAGACATAAATTGACTAGAAAGATTAGATACCTACCCTATAAACAATATTGGTTATTGCACTTTTAGCAATTTGCTGGTTTTATGACTCTTGCATCCACCCATTTCTTTGTTTTGCCCCTAGAGAATTCTTTAATTTATGTGTTTTACTCATGCTATCTTTTTTTTTTTTTTCATCACCATTAGTAAGCACAAACTGGGCTGTTTGGGGCTAGTTTGTTATTATTTGGAGTAAAATAGCAATACCACTCAGGCGTTAATCAGTGAGTAGTTGGTTGTGCTTGGTGCGGATAGGGCTGCTCTATGCTGATATCTGCTCTTCGCTTGCACTAAACATCTTGCCAGTTTATTGGAGTGTGACATTCATCTTGAGCAAGTACTTAATACTGAAAAATGTGGACTTTCTTGTTGCAGAGTATGGTTCTATAATGCACTATGATTGTTGTTATGGCATGGTGTGCTTTAATCTAGATTTTTCTTCTAATATCAGTAATGGACACTTAAAAAAAAAAAAGAAAAGAAAGAAACATTAACCCTAATTACTCAAAAAATCTCTTGTATAGCTTGGTGAAATTTTTGTCCCTTTTCCTGCATGGCATTTTTTCCATCCCAAATGAGTCATTATGGATATCTTTAAGTTCTGCTTTCTTTTCCCCCCATCCTCTTCCTGTTTCCCATACACTGATAAGCACTTGAACATGTCCTCATATCCCTACTGCATGCCTCTGCATCTCTTATGACTTCCCAGGATTCCCCTTTCCTTTTAAACCAGCCCCCCCTCTTTCTTCCCTGTCCTCTCTTCTCCTGCTAGGTGATGGTTTGTCAGCATCCCGTAACTCTCTTCTGAAACTGGGAGGTTCCATATCCAACCTGTCCCAAAGGAGCGAGTCGCGAGTGTCCATGCTCCTTAATCACCTCATCCCTAGTCCCGGCCATGGTACCTCACCCAGCCCTGTCCCCACCCCACAGAGCACCCCACCATCTTCTCGACACTTACACCCATCTGACGGAGCTCCACAAGTGCATCTGGAAATCCCTGAGGTTGTGGTGTCTCCCCCAGAAGAGGAAGATGAGTCAGAGGAAGATGTTCAGGATCTCAGAGCTGATGAAGACAAGTATTTGCGTGAGTGATAGCATGAACAGAGATGCAGTTACTCATCCATTCATCTTTTCATCAGATGTTCTATCATTCTCACCTTTTTGTTCCGCTCATTTGAGTGTGCATGACTGCATCACAAATTGTTCTCCATCTCCATTTGTCATTTTTATTATATCTTTTGACCTATTTTATGCCTTAAAACATATGCATGCTCTCCTTTCTTTATCCATCCATCCATCCATCCATTCATCCATCCATCCATCCAACCATCCAACCATCCATCCATCCATCCAACCATCCATCCATCCATCCATCCATCCATCCATTGCTTTCCATGCTGTACAGCTTTATCTCCTGGCATCCTGCCATTGTCCTTAATCTTTGTGACGATGAATGTTCATGTAATGGCTCCAAAAACACAGTCGCCAATTTGCAAAACTTCAGCCCTGACCCAGCTCTGATCTGTACCCTGCTGTGTGTGTATATTTGTGTGGGTGCCCACATGCCTTATTGTGTTTGTTTGGTTATGCAGTAAACTTTCCCATCAACATTATTTTAAGACTGCACAGACAGTTTCTCACTGCTATACTTTATTTATGCCCTTCTCAGCTTTTCTCAGTGCCTGTGCTCCCAGGAGTGTTTAAGACAAACTGTTCACGTCTGTGGGCATGAACGTTCTAGCCTTAGCTTTTCCAAATATTCTGCATAGAAAGCATGTTCTAATGCTCTTGGTGTTTGTTAGCATGTATTAGAAAAATGCATGTACTGTATGTGTTCAAAAGCGAAATATTCTTCGTAAGGGATGGTGGCTTTGTGGCAATGTCTGTACTTAGTTATTGTACATTGTTCAGTTAATCTCTGAATAAAGGCGTATTAGCATCTCTGGCGTGTGTTCTGCTCTGGATAAACTGTCCAATGATCCCTACTGCGGACTGAGGAGTGTCAACCTGATCAGGTGCCCATGAACACCCCTCACACTCTTCCAGCATCTTTGCCAGTGTTATCTTACCCGGCAAAGATGAGGCTTGTGCTATGGTGGCTGGTGAGACCAAGCTGGATTTTTCGGCAGAAATAGTATTTCAAGTACAAGGGGTGTTCAATTCAAATCGGGAATTGTGGTGGGATTTCTCTTGAATGAAGGCCTAGAAGACTTTAAGCATCGTACAGTGATGAGACTCTTGGTCACATAAAACGTTTGAATGCTGTAAGTCAGTGAATAACGATACCGGCCAAGATGGCTTGGAGCCCACTACAGTCATTCCTGTGAACATTCAGTACCTGATTGTGAGAATCGATGGATCACATCGGAGACACATCTGTCGGGAACTGAGCTCACAATCAATCACCACCATCACTTGCACCTCACAGGAACTCAGCTGGGAGTTGTTTCCCCATCCCCCGTACAGTCCTGACCTCGATTCAAGCCATTTCCAAATATTTGTGCCCAAACCCCAGCCACTGGATGCAGTGCCGGTCCCAAGCCCGGATAAAATGGGAGGGTTGCGTCAGGAAGGGCATCCGGCGGCCAAGTTGTAGTGCGGACTGGATATTCCGCTGTGGCGACCCCTTGTCGGGAGCAACCGAAAGACCAACAACAACAACAAATGGGCCACTAAAGGAGCTCCTGGGAGGCCAGTGTTACAGAAGTGATGTAAGCAGTCTGATCATGGCTCCATTGTACTGAGAAAACTTTCTATCTTGATGGTATCCAAGCACAAGTGAAACCCTGGGATGAGTTCACTAGTGCAGTAGTGGATTATAGCGAAATATAAAGGATATTTTACTCTCATAAATGTTTTCTGTTATACTGCACAATCAAAAGTCCTGGTTTGACTTGAACACCACTCGTGTAGGGTTACTTGAGACCGTAGCAGCTTACAAAATGGAATGCAGTGTAACAGTGTAAATCATTCATACTACTGTCAACCATATAACACAACCATCCATGACCTGAAGACAAGGGTGAATTATGTTTGAGTTTAAAAACTCTTCTATCATTGGGGTTTTGCTATCGAGACTGCTGCAGTATCAAGTGTATTCAGTGTTAGTTTTATGACTCACACCTGAATATTTAATAATACTATTTTGGGAGGAAATCACAGATGTGGCCACTTAAAGAAAGATCAAGTGGTGCTTCGCATCTGCTTGTGCTTGCGTATTTGCTGCCTTGCAAAGCAAGATTTCTTCTTCTTTTCATCTCTTTTTTGTTTCTTTCTTTACTTGTAGTTTTATGATATGTTTTGCCTCTCTCTCAGGTACGTTGGCGTCTGCTGCTTCTTTCTCTGGTTCTGTGGATGCAGGCAGGTCAGTCAAGTCAGCTAATAGCAAAGATGGCAGCACTGTAGATCTTAGCAAGGTACAGTAAGATGACCCGTACACCCCCCCAACACACACACAAACAAAGCATGTGAATGCAAACACACAATATGACAATATTAAACCCTCGTTATTTGGGTGGTTATTTGCTTAGCAAAATGCTGTTGCTAAGCAACTGGGACAGCAAATATAAGTTAGCAGCTAAAGTATAGTTTTTAATAATTTTATATGAGCAGTAATAAGGCAGAGTAATAGTAAAAATAAAACTACATAAGAGGGTGAGTCAAAAATTATCCGCACTCCGGTTACCTTAAAACCTCTGTTGGCCACACTGTCTTATCAGTGTTTTGGGTTCAAGGCTACTGTCTCTCCAGTTACTGCTGTGTAGGCGTGAACGTGTTACATCAGTCCAACTGTAATTGTGGTGCGAGCAAAAATAGATGGTCCGCTTGTGATTTGCAAAGAAGAGCAGCGTACTGCGATCTGAGGGAGTACCCTGGTGCTGAAACAACTAATGGAAAAGCATAAACAGAAGCATTTGGATATTTGCAAAGAAAATGTGTACAGTTCCTAAAAGGAAGGTGCAAGTTTCATAAAGAGAATCATAACTGGTAATGAAACATGGATTTATCACTACTAGTCTGAGAGTAAACGGCAGAGTATGGAACGGAAACATCCTCAATCGGGAATACGAAAGCTTGTTAACAGATGGACATTGAAGTGCATTGAAAAGCAAGGAGATTACAGTATGTTAAAAAATTATGCATTTGCCATTTCTCAAAGTTACTTAAAATAAGAGTGCGGATAATTTCTGACTCACCCTCGTAAATCATCAGAAACATTTACATTTGCAAATAGAAAATGGCAATGTTATTATAGAAAACTGCTAAAAACAGTTCATGGTTTCGGTCTTGATGAGAAATGTCACCATTAGAAACACAAAGTTTTAGCTTTGAGATAATACATAATAATATTCTGAAACTCCATTTAAACATAGAAACTGACTTTTTTGAATTCACACACACATGACTGTCTTGCTGTCAGAACCTTTACCTGGAAGTTATTCAGGCAGCTAATTAATGTTATGCTAGCCTTAATCGCATCTCCAGTAAGCCAAAAGAAAAATCTTTTGGCTCTTTTATTTACAGTTTTTGAAAAAAAAAAAAAAAAAAAAAAAAAAAAAAAAAAAAAAAATATATATATATATTGTTAATAATAATAATAATAATAATAATATAAAATAATAATAACAATAACAGAGGTCATTTTTGTGGGGATAAACCTAATATTCCTACAGTACCTGTACCTGTTCCTCCTTCCCGTGCTTGTGGGTTCCTTTGTCTTTCTCTCAATCTTGATATTAAAAAAGCCACCAGCTTGTGAATGTACACAAAGTGGTGTTTTATGTCTTGTTATTTGGTTACTGTTTATTGTCCCAGACAAGACCACACTGTGTGTATTCTCTGGAATTTTCCACCCCGTAAACGTCGCTTAACTAATTCCAAGATCTCTATTTGTGGACCCACACTATGTGCAAAACCTCATCTTCTTCACTATAAGGTGTTTTATTCAGGCGATTTTACCAACTCATCATACATGTCTGAAAGGCAGCGGAGGAAAACACACCTGAGGAATTGATCTGTTACTGTACTTAACTATAATGTTACGATAATTCTACTTTGTGGAGTATTAGTGAAAGGTATACCTCTACTCTTAGACTTTTCTTTAAAGTTAGACCTTACAAATCTCAAAAGCCTCTTGTCTACATTTATCGATTTAAAAAGTAATAAAGATTTATTTTCAAATAGAAGCATGGCATTATTTCAATTCCATCAGTTTTATTACATTTTTATTTTTAACACTGTAGTACATTTGAAAGTAACAACTTTGTACTTTAACTTGACTGCTTGTTTTTGACATGTTATCTATACTTTCACGTATATTTTCTTAATATTTTATTTATCCTTTGTGAACGTGTAGAATAGTGTAGTACTGTATTTCTCCTGAAATCTGACAAGGCACTGCAGTTTGTCAGAGTCTAAACACGGTAGATTAAAACATACAGAACGAACATCAAAAACGTTGCCTTTTGTCAGAAAAGGCAGTAGAAATAAAATGCTATTGTGTATTTAGATTGTGTAAAGCTACTTTGTGACAATGTCAATTATTAAAAGCGCTATACAAATAAAATGTAACTTAAAATTGAATTGAATTATGAAAACTCCCTCATACACACCGCTCTGTATCTTGGTCCTGATGGGTTTTGAAATTCTCTGAGTGAATTACAGTAATTGAGGTCTCCTTGACTCTTTGATCTCTGTTCTTTAATCAAGTTAAGCCTGTCATCTATAAATGCACTTTGGGAAATTAAGGAAAAATAATACAAGCTACAAGAGGAAGGATTCATAGGTCCCATGTTATATTAAATAAATTTTTAGCTAATGTGTGTTATATTATATACATACCTGTGTATCAATTGTAATGTAACTGTAGACAGTATTTATCAAAGTTTTTTTAGTGTGTATAATTTTGGTGCCTACTGTATGAGGTGCATCATGATGCATTATTTTAGTGCAAACTTTCAGTTTTTAACATTACAATTTTAAAATTATATTTTTAGTTAATATGTTTATAAAATATTTAGCATTTAAAAGGAAATAAATTTAAAAATGTAAAAGAAAAAGAAAAAACCCTGTATTTTAAAATCAAATGCTACATTTATGAATTCTAAAAATCGATTTTAATTTTGTAGTTAATTTAAAATACATGGAAGATGGGAAAAAGTACTGTAATAAATTAAAAATTCGATCATTGAACAACTTTTTAAACACATTTTAATATCATACCAGCTGTTTACAGTCAGTTTGTAATTATAAAAAAAATATCATAATAATCACAGTAATCAGAAAAGTGTATTGTAGCATAATTTACCATGAAATTACTTTTATATCTGTACTACTCCAGTCCAATACCACCACAATTTATAATTTCCTACAAGTGTGCAATGCTTTATTGTAATTTCACAATTTCTATGTAATTTATAAATATTCTATTATGTACTGAATGGTAAAAATAAACATCCTTCATAACACCTGTGCTGCTTGTATAGTTGTCAGTGTAATGCCACAGTGTGTAGGACTCTTTATATGAAGACAGAATAATAAAATTATCCAGTAAAAGATGAGATGGTTATAATGATACAGTATCATACAGTATAAGTTGGGGCTATAAGATTATAATGTCATACTGTATATACTGTATGCTGTACTGTATATCCATATAAGAGTTCAAGTGGTGATTTTTATGTAATAAATAAGCATGTATGAGAGTGAAAACTTTTTAATTGATGGTCATTAGTCATCAGTTTTTTATGTGCTTTCTTATCTTTCCTTCACTCAGGTGGACATGAACTTCATGAAGAAGATTCCTCCAGGGGCGGAGGCCTCGAACGTGCTGGTAGGTGAAGTGGATTTCTTGGAGAAACCGATCATAGCTTTTGTTCGTCTCTCGCCTGCTGTTCTGCTCACAGGACTCACCGAAGTGCCCGTGCCAACCAGGTAACACAAACACGTATAGTTTAGAGATAAACCTGAAAGATTAATAGATGCAATAAAAGGTAGAATAATTCACAAAATAGATTTACAACACATTACTCCAGGCTCAACTGCACTATGTATTATTCAGACAGTGATTATGTCGATGTGTTAGCAAAGTATGGAATAAAACACTGTGTTGTGCTTTGATATTAAAATAATCAATGACTTTGTGGTATATTGCTTCTTAATATAATACAAAGTTACTGTTAATACACAAAGTTGAAGTGTTCCTACAGTAAATCAGCAGTGTTTTATTCCTCCTATTCACTGTATTTCATCTTAAACTTTAGCTTAATATTTTTATACTTTTGTAATTGCATTTCAATGATGAAACATTAGAACATCAGCAAAAAGTTATTTCCTATTATAACTTATTTAGCTCTAAATAGCTCTAGCTCTCTCATGCATAAAGTTAATAATAAGACTAAAAAGAAATCTGTAAAACTAATAAAATATTATAAAACAAAAACTAATTAAAAAAATACAAATTTTAGTGGTTTCAACATTGAATTCCACAATTTCTACATAAACATTTTTTTTTAGATACAATTATTTGTTAATTAAATATTCCAACACAAAGAGAAGAAAAGTCAAAACTTGATAATTTTACAATTTTGGAGATTTAAATCGCAATATTGTTATATTGCATATGTTATAATATTTTAATATTATATTTAATTAACACTGAAAAAAAAGGTAAAATATATAAATGTATATATATTTAGAACACTTTACAAAATTTAACAAAATTTCAACATTCAACTTTACTTAAAATATTAAAATAGTTATCACTATCACTATAATACTAAAACAAAATTTTACACTCATGAAGTTAATTCTAAGACAAAACAAATTGCAACAAAAAAAGTTATTGAGAAAGCAGAAAGTATTAAAACTTTGTTCAGAATACTTTCTTTTGGTGGTGGTGTTAACTGGAGAAATATTACCTAAACATATCCTTATATATCACTTCATTATGTTATAGAGTCATATGTATGGCATACAGTCATATAGTGAAATATTTTAAATATATATAAAATTATAAAGTGCGAAAATGAATAAAATGAAAAGAATCAACACATTCTGACCACTGAGAATAGACCATTCAGCAGCACTGTGGTATACTGTGTAACCGTGTACACACTTTATTTGTAATTTTTTTTTACTACCCAGTATAGCTGTTCTCATATGATTTCATGTTTGTGTTTGTGTGTGTATGGGTCAGGTTCCTGTTTCTATTACTAGGGCCATATGGAAAAGGTCCTCAGTACCATGAGATCGGACGCTCCATGGCCACTCTAATGACAGACGAGGTAAACCGTCCACTAATGGAACATAAGTAAGTTATACAGAGGTAATGAAAGGAGCACAGATTCCTGTGATCATCCTCAAGGACCTGCTGAAATGAAATCAATGATAATCTAATAATAACATAACGACTACACAAAACAGCACAATCCTTGAGGGTCACTTTTTGTACATTTAAAAAAGACAGGCTGTTAAAACAACTAGCAATTTGAGTGCAGGTCTAAAGACAAGCAAGATGGAGATGCTCTTAAAATGTCACATCACGGGGGTTGGTGATGGATTTTAACCAAATGTTATGAAGTGTAAATTATGAATAGACTGAAAAACAAGTTAATCTCTGAAAAAAATAATAAAGTGTATGGTATGATATTGATTTACTAGTGTGTGGTCTGGCTCAACTCAGAAAGTAAACTGGCTGATAGTTAATACCCCTCTGGGAAGTGTGTTTGTGTAAGACAGAGTAATGAATCTCAGGAGGAGCGTGTAAACACGGAGTGCTAAATGAAATCATGCCATGATTTGTACAATTAGATTAATAAATGGATGCCAGACAGTAGTCGAAGCGGAGATGGTATTTAGAACTTGAAATTTCATTATATAAAGCATCAGTCATCTCACTTGCCATATTAGTAATGTGTAGAAGCGGAAAGAAATTATTGTACCTTTAAACAGTTTGAGCAATGATTTTTTTTTTTTTGTAATAAAATGCTACTGTAGTAATAGCTGAAAATAGAGATGGAAGATAAAATTGATTTGGTTATGTATTGTGATTCTCTTATAGGGCGTTTCATATATATA
>JAQQZT010000012.1:7065100-7080869 GCA_030068275.1 Clarias platycephalus | reverse complement strand
TGATTCATGTTTGTGGCTGTAATGTGACAAAATGTGGAAAAGTTCAAGGGGGCCGAATACTTTTGCAAGTCACTGTACATACTACGCTAAAGGTTTTGGGAAGTCACATGAAAAGCTAGCACGCTCCAGCCGCTCCCATGTTACTCCAGGACTAATTCTTGCCCTCATTTATTTATTTGACTGCTCCTTTTATTATTGGTGGGCGTGGCTCAGAAATCAAATAAGAAATCATGGTACTGTAGATGCGCTATTATGACTTATACGTTATACATCACCGTGCTACATCTCCTTCAAATGTATCTTAGACTTTGCTTAATAATTTTCTACTGCGAGTAGATCATTCACCCCTTCATAACAAAGTCTATTCTCTGACATTCTCTACAAATGCCACTTTCAAGCTCCAGCCATACTGACACTGTTGTGTCCTAAATCCTCTTACTGACCCTTTCTAACAAGCTGCAAAGAAAAAAAATTACGTCTTCTCTTCTTTAACACCAAAGTGGGTCTGAAACAGTGAAACAAATACTCTGTCAGGGTTTAATACCCCAGGCAGGTAAATGAAACAATACTGGCACTTTCATGCGTAAAAGTGTTTGTACGTTTGGCCCAAACACTTCGTTATTAGAAATAAAACATGTTCGTTATTCTAAACAGCTGCTTTACAACACTGCATACATACAGTAAGGCCTATGGTAACTCAATTTACCACTTTTTACCACCATGGCGAGCTGAAAAGCATCACCTGATGATTGGAAAAAACATCTGTACAGTTTTGTCAGCACCATGTTGCATTACCTTCACCTTCTGGTCTTCACTTTCTTTTCGGTTTCAATCCTCTTTTCTAATCCCGTCACCCTTAAGAAACCCATCAGATACTTTCTTCCTTCCCCTTATTTTCCATTTCCAAAAATACTTTATGTTTACTCCCAAGAACGATCTGATGTATAGGTGTTCCTATTAAAATGGCCAGTGAGTATATAATGAATAAACCATGGCACATTTTTTTTTTTTTTGTATACACAAAATGTGTATACATGGGTCAACCTTTTGAATTTCAACAAATGACATTTATAGACATAGATTTTAAATTCTGAGTCTCGTTCTGAATCTTTCTGGAGTTTTTTATTTTCCTGCCAGTTTCTTTGAAGTTTAACCCAGGCTGTAATCCAAACCACACCACATTGCATAAACATTTTAAACGGCACTGTGGAACTTCTTTTTTAATGAGCCGCAGTCAGCTCTTGTATTTTAAAAAGAAAAAAGAAAAAAAAAAAAACGGATGTCGCATTCACGCTTGTTTTTTTTTTTTATTTCCCCTGCAGCTGTTTTCTAACCATGTGTGAAAAGACATTGGCCAAAAGAAGACAAGACGGTACAAGAGCATGTAAATGAATGGATTAAAAACGTACCGAAAAACATGTTATGTCACCAGCCGAGTTTAAAACCAGGGGGAAAGTGGGTCCTGTTTAAGACACTCACACTGAGAAACACTTTGTTTTTTTTTCTTTTTCTTTAAATATAAAGTGCACAGAAGCTTCTGTTTGATCGATGTCCCTCTTTGAGGCTCGTAGAAAGATTCTGAATTACAAGAGACGTGTTCAAAGGACAGAATCACACACTCGAATTATAAAATGCTATTTTAAAAGCGAACGAGTCCATGCTTTGAGCCACTTCTCATCGGGTTGAGGATCAGTCGTCGTCGTAATACGTTAAGGAAATACTGATGAAATGTGTGTGTGATGTACGTTGGACAGATGAGAGATACCAATCGGATATTTGGAAGGGTTTTGTCCAGACATGCTCTTGTCATTTCTGTAGGGTTTGTTCATGAGATTTCTCAAGTTTGGGGGGGGAGGCGAGCGCTTTGGGACGGTATGCAGCTCACAGGTGGGCGGGGGTGGGGTGGAGCTCAGAACCAGGGAGGGCGGCTCCGGAGCAAAGGGGCGGGGATCAGGGTCAGTTCACTGCATTGGGAACGGCCTCGGGGATAAGAGACGCGAAGAAAGTGGTGATGAAAGACCAGGTGGAGGAGAGGAATCCCATGTTCACCCATCCCTCATCATCATCACCACCACCACCACCACCACCACCATCTCCATCATCTTCATCATCGTCGTCGTCGTCCTCGTCGTCTTCATCATAATCATCATCATCATCATGTCCCTCTCGCTCCTCCTCCACATCTTCACCTTCATCTGCCACCCGATCCTTAATGAGAGCGATAGAGAGAGAGAGAGAGAGAGAGAGAGAGAGCATGATGGCTGTGTTTTATTTCACATCTATTCTTTATTTCTACACAATAACATGTCACAGTGACAGTTTAACTTTTTTTTTCCCGGAGGACAAGTCGACGCCATGTTTCACTTAATCGTTTGTTTTCACTCGCTTTCTTTTACACATGTACAGCTTTCTTCTGATTTTTATATTTCTTTCCCCTAATTTCTATTATTTTCTTCCTACCACCTTTCTCCAACATAAGTATTCACAGTTTACGCCAAGAGTTTTTTTTTTTTTTTTTTACATAAAAGTGTAAGAGTTTTAACTCCTCATTATTCTCCAAAGTGTGATGAGTAATGGCAAGAAAGATCTTATGCATAAAAATCTGAAATAAATTTCTTTTAAAATTCTTTTACAAAAAAGTTTCAGTCTGATTTCCACCTGAAATAAACTGAAGCCTTAATGATTTACTCTATCAGCCTGTGTAATATAATAATTATTAATTACATTCAGCTTCAGCAGTGTACCAGTCACCAGCCTGATCATCTGCACCTGTTTCTCACTGGTTCATGCCTTAAGTTAGATGTTTGAATGATTCATAGATCAGTGTGTGACTTAAACAAACAAACAAAAAAAACAGGAAGGCCACTTCCTGTTTGTTGCACTGTCTTTTTTTTTGATAGACAGCTCGGAGATGACCAGGAACCCTCTGCTTTTCTAAAATACATTAAAACCTCGGATTGCGAGTAACGCGGTTTGCGAGCGTTCCGCAAGACGGGCAAAGATTTTTAATAAATTTTGACTTGGAAAACGAACAAGTCTTGGCATCACGCATGTGCTTCTTGTTTTAACGCCGAGCGTCACGTGATCACACCTGAGCCAATGTTTCTTTCTCTCTCTTGTGCTGCGGAATTGTGGGTAATCGTCTCCCCTGTAAAAGTCTTAGTGCTCGTCTCTTACTGGTATAATCAACATACGTGCACGCGGTTACTGTTTATTATAACACTGTGACCACATGTGTGTAAGCGTGTGTGTACAGCGCGCATGTAAAGCAAAAGCAAGTCTCATTAGAGAGGTTAAAGATCCATTTTCTCTCTCTGCTCAAGGCTCAGCCTGCTCTTTGTGTCTGTAAGCACGCGTCATTGGACATTTTTTTGGGCTGTGGAACGAATAATGCGAGTTTACATTATTTCTTATGGAAAAATTTGATTTGGTTTTCGAGTGTTTTGGAATACGAGCCCGCTTCCGGAATGAATTATGCTCGTAATCCAAGGTTCCACTGTACTCAGATCAGTGTCTAGTGTCGGACGGTTAAAGTACGCACTGTGTTGTTGCGATTGTCTGCGTTTCCCTCATCCTGATTGTGATTGGCTGGTTCAGCGAGGTCCTGCAGCTCGTTGTCCAGATTAAAGGGTAACCAACCCGCCTGGTGCCTGGAAATCATTCACACACACACACACACACACACACACATTTACATTTGTTATTAATACAGTAGTACTGTGTGTTTTCAGATATTAAGAGAATCTATTACACAGGCTGATGATTCTACTCAGAAGTTATAGACTCATGGTTCACAAATCACACACACACATCCTGTTTAACGTTTTCTTTTGGAAAAACCCTTATAAGAAATTAAATAAAGCTAGTGAGAGAACCTCAGCCTCACGCTGCTCTCAGCACCCGATCCTGTACCGGCTTCATATCTGCGCCGAGTTCTGCCTCGGACCGACTGGGTGTGGACTAAACGAATGTAAACACGGATGTGACTTACAGGTAGAGCAGCAGCATGGCTCCTGTTACCATGACGAATCGGCTGAACGATGAATAGAAATAGACGAGGCTGAGGAGGACGATCGCTCGGGACGCTGCGTACACCCAGTCCAGCCAATCACGGTTCAGCTCTTCCTCGTTCAGGCCCGCTCCGACTGGACCGTTCCGGGGGTTGTCACGGGCAACGGCCTGCGCCTGCTCGACAGGGGGGACTGGGGGTGTGGCGGGTGGCTCGGGAGGTCTCAGTGAGGCGACCCACATTTGACTGAGAGAGAGAGAGAGAGAGAGAGAGTTAGAGAGATGTATATACAGAGCAAAAGACAGACAGACAGACAGACAGTAAGAAAAAAACACAGACAGGTAATGGACAGCAAGAAAAAAAGCGAAATTGAGAGGACATGAGAGACAAAGACACATCAAACAGACAATTTGAGACAGAGCGAGTGAGTAAAACAGATGGTCCGAGACTGAGGGAGAGAGAGAGAGAGAGACAGACAGACAGAAAAAGAGATAGAGACACAGACAGAGAGATGAGGAAGAGAGAGAGGGAGAGATACAAACAGGCACAGAGACAGAGAGTGATACAGAAAGAGAAAAAATAAGACAGACAAAGAGAGAGACAGAGGCACAGAAAATGAGACAGAGGGAAAAAAAGACAGAGAGACATACAGTGAGACAGACAGTCGATCAAAGATTGATTAAAGATTGGAAAAAAAAAAGTCAACAAATTGTACGGCTGTATGTGAAATTGTGTGTGTGTGTGTGTGTGTGTGTGTGTGTGTGTCTCACTAGTTGATGTGGGAGTGCCAGGTGTAGAGCTGCTGCCACCACAGCAGGGTGTGAGGGTTGTACATGGGGTAGTGAGGCGTGTTGGTGTTGTGTCTCTGCTGGTTAAACCACTCTGTCCATGCTGACCTGCACAACAACAACAACAACAACAACAACACACTCATTATTCTGCCTTGCCTCGCCCTCACTCACACACACAAACACATTACATACACACACACACACATTACATACACACACACACACTACATATACACACACACACTACATATACACACACACACTACATATACACACACACACACACACACACACCCGTGCGCTGACGGATGAATGTAGCTGGAGTTGGAGCTCGGCCTATCAAGGGCCTCTTCTGTGGAAGCTGATTGGACGGTGTCTCTGGGGGCGGGACTTCTGGAGCTGGTAGAGTTCTGGCAGGCAAAGACAAACACGATCAATACTAATACTACTGATAAATAATGTTGTGTGTTAGCTGAAGTGTATACTGCAAGAGTGTGTGTGTGTGAGAGAGAGATTGTCTTGTCTAAATCTCACCGTTGGCTCGTTTCTCCTGCGTGTGGCGGGTGAAGGAGGAGGACTGCGTGACGCACACACCAGATGCAGCATGTGGAACTCGTCTTGCTGTGGAAAAAAAACAAACCAAACACACACACACACACACACACACACAAACACACACACACACACACACACACACACACACACACACACACACAGATGATTTCTGACCTCACACACTCCCAGCTGGTCTATATCATACATGAGATGAGAGATGAGATGAGAGATGAGATGAGATGAGATATGAGATGAGATATGAGATGAGATGAGATATGAGATGAGATATGAGATGAGATATGAGAGATGAGATGAGATATGAGATGAGATATGAGAGATGAGATGAGATGAGATATGAGATGAGATATGAGAGATGAGATGAGAGATATGAGATGAGATATATGAGATGAGATATGAGAGATGAGATGAGATGCAGGAGCTACCTTTCGGAGCACGTCTCTGAGTTTACAGTGATCCTGGAGGAGTTTTCCGGAGTACACCAACCTCTGGTCCTTAGAGCGCTGCGGTAATATTTATGACACAACATAAGGGTGTGAATACTTATGGTCCCTTACTGTAATACAAAGATTTCCCTCTTCATCCTCCTGGAGACTCTTACTCACAGGTTTGCTGGGATACACGTTGGAGAGATGGCTCTTCAGCTTCTCCACCGTCCAGTTCAGGAAGCAGCTGATGGTCTGATCGTCGTACTTCTGATCAGGAGCTTTAATCACCAGAACAACCGGGCTGTCCACCACGCCCTGATCCATGTCTCTCTCTGTCTCTCTCTGTCTCACACAACCTGCTCAGCGTCTTATCTAGGAGAAATGTGAAAAAGAGAAGTCCGACTGATTCACTTTTCGTGTTAAAACTGTACTGTAGACATTTATTCAGAGATACAGTGGTGCTCAAAAGTATTAGGACAGCGTATGCCGTGTATTATGCACTAGTCCTGGCTGAGGATTTGTTTCAATAAGAATCAGCTGGTTTTGATTAATGAATGGTACAAATACAGTGCCGTGAAAAAGTATTTGCCACTTCCAGATTTCTATTTATTTATTAATTTTCGCATATTTGTCACACTTAAATAGTTGAGATCATCAAACTAATTTTAACCCAGGTAAATACAAAATGCAGCCTTTACATGATAATTTTCTTTTATTAATGGGGAAAAAAATTCTGGACAAACCTACCTGGCCCTATGTGGTAAAAAAAAAAAATAAAAAATGCTCGCCTTGCTAAATCATGAATGAACTGTGATTTTTTTTTTGGGGGGGGAAGCTGAGTTAAATTTCACTTTCACTCAACACCCAGTCTTAATTACTGTCTGTCTGACAAGAGAAGCATGCTAAAAGATCTTAAAAAGCAACACGATCTAAAGAAATTCAAGAACAGATGAAAAACAAAGTAATTGATGTGTGTCAGTATATAAAGGGTTGCCAAGCCATTTTTAAAGCTTTGGGAAAGCTTTAAAGCCGTCATCCACAAACGGAGAAGACTCGGCACAGTGGTGAACCTTCCCAGAAGTGGCCGGCTTACCAAAATTACTCCAAAAGCACAACGACGACTGATCCAGGAACTCATAAACGACAAGAACCCAGAACAACATCACCAATAAAACCAATAGAGCACTTCATAAAAAGAACATCATGTCAACAGTCAAACATGGTGGTAGTGGTGGTGGTGTGATGGTCTAAGGCCGCTTGGCGGCTTCAGGACCTGGACGACTTGCCATAAACGATGGAACCATGAATTTTGTGCTCTAACAGAAAACCCTGAAGGAGAATGTCCGGCAAAAAGAAATGAGAAATTATAATTATGGTGGATGACAGAGATACGTGCTGTTCAATAACAATGTTAAACTCCTGTATTTGAAGTTAGTTTGCATTGTTTAAATGCCGTGCTTGGTTTGTAAGTGAGAAGAATTATGTTATAAGGAACAGGTAACGGTACATTTAATTACAGGGGTACCTTAGCATACAAGCAAAAAGGAAATTTGCCCCTCTTTTTTTTTTTTTTTTTTTGCATTTTGTGTAAGATTTTGAATAAGGTTAAATGTCTATTTATTTAAGATTTTACTAAAAGTTTTGACTGTTTTTATAATCAAAAAAATGTTTGAAAATTGTTGGAATATTGGTAATATTTTTGGTTGGCTGGAACAAATTATCTGCATTTAATTTATTTCCTAATTTATTTATTATCCTGGACTTAATTTATAGGAACATGTGTTTTGCAATACGAATGTTCACCTTAAGAACTCCCCTCCGAAAATTGTATGACAAGGTACCATCGTAATCATTAAACTTTTTTATTTATTATTATAATTTTTTTTAAGGTTTACAATTGTAACAAAATCAGGGAAAATGTAACATTGAATTGGGATATTTATAAAATCGTTATACTTTAGAATTGTATTGGGAGGTGGCTGGTGATTTAATTGTGAATTTATACACACACACACACACACACACACACACACACAGAGAGAGAGAATCAGCCAAAAAAAATGTATACACATAAAAAAATAGTATGATGTATATTATATTAATATACTATTAATAATATTATCATATTACTATAATATCATCATATACACACACACACACACACACACACACACACACACACACATCAATATATATAATTATAGACATAAGTTATATTTCCTGAAGTGAGTAAACATGTTTTTGTCTGACACTGTACACATCAAAACTTTAAAGTATACAGGAAATATTTCTCCACAGAAAAGAATGAAAACTCAGACATCTCAGTCTCAAAAAAAAAATGTTAAAGTGTGTAAAGCAGGCATGAATAAATCTTAAAATGACGTCAGAGTTCAGATACACTGAGCTCTGGAGGCTAAAAACAAACTGAAACCCAGGTATGTGTATAAAGTACCACCTTGGCTGTGTCCTGAATGTCTAACTGACAGACATATAGTGCGCTACGTATACACCTGTGTGTAAGCCATTACGTCATCCCCCCGTGTAGTGCACTTACACACTTAAACCCTGAGACATTTGTACTCCAGCCTGTGTGTAAGGATTACATACTGTACAGTTAGCCAGGGCAGCTTTAGCTGACTGTAGCTCTCTAGAGTCGAGTCTAAAACATATAACCATAATGACAATACCTTATTTATCTTCCTTATGGACTCCTGTAACGATTATTTCACATCATGTCTTGATTTTAATAACTTTATAAGGTAAAAAAAATTATAAAGCCGAACACGAAACTAGGTTAAAGGATCACTGGTCTTCGCCTCCTCGTTCTTCTTCTCCTTGTTCTTCTCCTTGCAGCTGACTTGGCATTAGTGGCTCATCAGTGCCACCTGCTGTAATGTTGAGAGAAATTCATTTAAAAAAATCTCTTTCAGTTCCATAAATTTTTTAAAACTTGTACAGTATATGATGCTTGTTCATACATTATTTCATTTATTATTCTCCAGTAAACCCTTTATCCTGGTCAGGATGGAGGTTTGGATTTTATTGATAGATTCAACAGGGGTGGGACACCATATTTGGTTACTTGTTCAGTGATATGGGTGGACCGGGTTGGCAGCAAATAAGCAACAACAGCTTTATAAACAAGCCCAAAATAATTATAGTATATTAACTTTAACATGTTAATAAATGTTAACAGCAGCTATATGGTGGCACTGTATGCACTGTCGCCTTATGCCTCCATGTCCTGGGTTCGATTCCCATGTTGGGTCTGTGGGCGTGGAGTTTGCATGTTCTCCCTGTGCTTGGTTGTGCTTTACTTGGAGGGTTCTACAGTCCAAAGACATGATATTAGGCTAATTGGTGTTTCCAAATTGCCCGTAGTGTGTGAATGTTGACCGAAAGTCCTACTGTGGTTGTAAAAATGGGAATAAATACAATGGTCACCACTGGCCTTCATGCTCCCTAGTTGGACTACAGAGGTTCCTAGATGGATGATGGATGGGTATACAGTATAATCGTGATTTCTTCTTTCTTACTACATTTTAACACTGCTGAAAGCTTTCAAATTATGCAATAAACAAATTTAAACAGTTGATATTGAGATGTGTCTGCTACAGTACTTTATGCTCTGTAAAGCTTCCATAACCAGTGTTGGAGGACGTTACCTTTTAAAGTAACTAATTACATTACAAAATTACTCTCTTCAAAAAGTAATCAGTTACATTACAGCATTACTTTCTGATAAAAGTAACTAGTTCGAGTACTTTTCCATTGCAGAAAATGAAAACTCCTTTGTGATTCCTCACGCATGTTGTTT
The DNA here is from genome assembly GCA_030068275.1 of Clarias platycephalus. Lineage (NCBI taxonomy): Eukaryota > Metazoa > Chordata > Actinopteri > Siluriformes > Clariidae > Clarias > Clarias platycephalus. The sequence continues at coordinate 7,071,251 of JAQQZT010000012.1, read as the reverse complement.
TAGTCAAGACCTAATTATTCTACCATCATCACTCAGTGAAGTTTGGCCCATAATCTGTTAATTACTAATACTCCTATCTCACCTACACGGTTTTGCGCGGTGGACGTAAGTACAGTTCATCATGATTCACGGCGAGTTTTGGCGCTGTGATTAGGTTTCCATCTTTTACACGTGTCGGTCCTCGCATAGTCAAACTGCATAGGTGAGATAGGGGTATAACAGCAGGAAGGGGGGGCAGGTTATCGGGGGCGGGGCTTGTAGGACGACTTTCACTCACACACACACAATAACGGATTGGGAATGACTGCTGTCTGACTCACGGATTACATAAATTGTCTGAATAATAGATTACATTAAAAAAATAAATAACTAAGCAACTGAGTACTTAAATGACGGACCTCACACGTTAGATTACTCGTTACATCAAAAAAGTAATCCAAGTACTCTAATGCGTTACACCCAACACTGTTCATAATGGAGGTGCTGTTTGTTAATTAGGCTGATAACTCTAGGTCTCAGGTCTAGGCTCAGCAATGTTATGAGGCAATAATAATGAAGTCAGCTTACAACCTAAATGTACTAAATGACCAGGGTATCACATCAATGGATTTTCTTTTCCCTGATGGCACGGGGTATATTCCAGGATTTAAATTGTGCATGAATCATTTTCACCCATGAATTGGTCACCTGACCTTAACCCCATTGAAATTCTTTGGGATGTGCTGAAGAAGACTTTACAGAGTGTTTTGACTCTCCTGTCGTTAATACATGATGTCGACTGAGAATAAATGTGGCTTATGATTGAAATAAGTGTTGTGATCTTGCATAAGGTTGTCAGAACAATTCCACAGTAAATGCATACAATAATTAAAGCTGAAGGTGTTCCAATGATATATTACAGTGTGTGATTTCTTTGGCCTGGCAGTGGCTCGGTAGTATGGGGGGTGTGGCAACCACCGTCAGTGGGGCTCGAACCCGGATCCTCAGATCCGCAAACCAACAACCAACTGCGCAATATAATGTTAAAATTTTAATTAAATTATAATTTTGAATTAAGAAAAAAATGTTGGGTTGGGTATTGTCCATGTGAAACACACAGACCTGAGCATTTCACATTACTTTGGTGTTTTTTTTTCTTCATTTTTTTCTCTTACTTATCCATTTAATCATTGACGACGGCTTAACAGTTGTTAACATGATCAGGATTGTGAGAAAAATGTCCGTGTCTCATTGACAGGGTGATGATGTACGTTAAGTAGTGTTTTTCAGTTTGTGCTGTGCGTTATAGACGATATGTGTTGGTGTGTGTGTGTGTGAGCTGACTACAGCAGAGTCTCATGCAGACAAGCCTACCGGTTTCCATGACAACACATCAGTATCAGCAAAACAACCACCTCAAATCCGAATGTATTTTTAATTATTATTTTTTTATTATCTTTAACCCAAGGAGTGAGTCATTGTAACATTAATCTAAACAGCTTCCTTGCAAACTTGACTCGTGGTTCTTCAAACCCGACATGAGTTTTCGTGATATTCTCACTAACTCATTTTTAGGAAGTGCGTGATCATGGTGCAGGTGGATCCATGTCCGAACATTTCAACACTTGGCACACATGGCCATTCACACACTCATTCACACCTAAGGCCAAATTATGATCAAGAGCTTATCTAGTTCAACTACTATTATGTTTTGTGGAGGTGGGAGAAAGCCAGAGAACCCAGACAGTCTAAACATTAACATGGACACAGTACAAATAGGGATGACAACAGCTATAGACTGAAAAGGAGCGTTACAGTACAGTCCCCAAACCTCATTTAAATTCAATTAACAAATATTATAAGTAAACAATAATAGCCCACATTTAGAAAATGTTTAGAAATTCTTTCCGAGATGAGGCTGCGTTCGCCCGGTGTTACAGTATCCGCAGAGCACCAGGAGATTTCCTGAAGCTCAAATCTCCGAAAACGCTGGGGCATTTTTTCTAAATAGACGCTATCTTTAATAACCGATGGAGGTTTTGAGCTGTATACACACATGCATTCTCGCCTAAACAACTCTTAAAACTACACTTTGTGACACAATAACAGTAATATTTCAAACATTTTGCAGGCTGCTGATGGAGAAACCAGAGAATAAAGAATAAACCAGTTGTTGGGTCAAAATAACCCAACCAGGTGTTCATTTGTAAATGACTCACTACATCCTATTTGACCCAACATGAGCAACACAACAGTGTGTTTAAAGTACCCGAAATAGCCCAGAAGTTTGACCCAGCATAAACCACCCAACAATGTGTTTACAGAAACAACACAGCAGTTTTTAGAGAGTCTTTTTTTAGTTATTGTAATGTTTTGTCTATTTTTCTGGTTATTTCTATATTTAAAGTTTGATGTCTTTGAATGTATTTAAAAAAAAAAATAATAAATAAAAAGAAACAAACAGGCTATATAACAGTTCATTCTTTGTACAAATAAAATTGTCAGCTTGTGTCCGTCCGTCTAAACAACAATCTTTTTGACTCATTATTGTACAGTAAATGTCAATAGTTAATATGGTTCAGATTTTTCATGTTTGTTGTATAAAGTACTCAGATGTGGAAATTATCGTCACTGTAGTATTCCTTCGATACGACATCCTGTTATGACTTTATGACTTAATTATATTTTAAAACTGCGGCGAGTGAAAATGGCACTTTGTGCCACCTGGTGGTCATTTCATGAATGACTCTGAAATGCAACTGATTTATTTTGGCCGCTGTCGTTTTGCCGCGTCCGTGAGCGTGGCGGTAATAGGCATTCCCGTTGACTACCTACTGTACTGTACGAGCAAGTTCAGTTCCGAGTACTTTTTCATGAGACCAATTTGCTCGTAAGTCCAACAAACAAACTTTGGCTATACACAGTATAAAACTAACATGTTCCATGTTCTTGTCCATGTTGGTTGAACGATTCATGTTAAAAGAACGAACAATATCTGTCATCTTTTTTCCCTCGATCCATTCTCTAAACTTTTGCCTCCATTGTTATTGTACAATTCCAGCTTCATCGCCGCTGCTTTTACGCTTCCACCCAGACATCCTGAGATATGCGCTGCACACACATGACAATGTACGCCGGACATGAGATTCCTGATCTATCTTCGAAAGGTCGTAACTCAAATGTTCGTATGTAGAGGACTTACTGTATAATGTGCTATGGCCAAATTGATGTGACACATTTACTATATGGTATTTTTTTTAATTTACCATTTATACACTGAAAAGGCAAAAAAAAAAAAAACACATCAGCTGCATTTAAGACCCTGCCACTATGAGGAAAAAATGTGTTCGGAAAAACATCCTAACTGAAAAAACTAAACTAAACTAAAACAAACTGCATAGAGAAATGATGTCTTCATGTTTCTTAGCATTGCTGCGCTCAGCTACGATACGGCCCCCTGAAGCAGATATGGTTAAAGGCCTTCCTCAAGGCCCCAAAAGGTGCAGCCTGGTGGTGCTGAGGCTTGAACCAAAAACCATCCAATCAGTAACGCAGAGCCTTAACCCACTGAGCTAACGCTGCCCGTGTTGTGTGATGTCATGGAATCTGGCATTCAGTGCAGGCGTAGACATGACAGCTGTAGTGTTCATGTTTAGAAATCATTGTTGGTGTTGAAGTCTTGGCTGTTAAAGAGGTTCTGCCGTACAAGATTTACTTTTTAGTCATTTTTAGGAATATACATTTACAACATTTTGGCAGATGCCCTTATCCAGAGCGACTTATATTTTGATCTCGTTATACATCTGAGCAGTTAATGGTTAAGCGCCTTAATCAAGGACCCAACAGTGGCATTTTGGCAATGATAAGGTTGGAACCAGCGACCTTATGATCTACTGGTCATTGAGCGATCCCTGCCCCAGACATTCCGAAGCATCTTCAGTACAAAAACAAAACAAAAAAACATTAGAAAAAAACAACTTTTTGTCCGTTTTTGTCCTACTTTTGGTCCATTTTCCATTTTTGTATTGGCCTGGGAATAAAACAAGCCAATTAAGTTTTCCAGCTGAAGTGACCTCAAATAAGAAAGAGCCCCTCCCTTGTCATGTTGCTCAGCTCTGCTGTTCTTTGGAGGGGCGTGGCTCAGCTGTAGCTCATTTACATAGATATGGAATTACATAAGACACACATTGTCTGTGTGGTATTTCAGTTGGGATCTTACCAGACACATGGCTACCTTTTTAAAAACTTAAAAAATTAAATATTTTTTAAAAATCAGGATCTTGGTCCCTGGACTTGGTCCTCTCTGCTTCCTCTCTGCACTTCATGACTCCTTCACTCCTCTCTTCGATCACGCGAGAATGAGATCTTTAAACTCCTTCTACAGTATAGAATTTAAATGTATTAATATTCAAAACGTTTACGATTATTATTCATGAGCACACGGTCCACTGATTTCAAGCGGACAAAGTGCAGGTCACATCATCAGTATGCTGTAATTAAAATAATGTCTGGCTTTTGACTTTTAGCTGTGTGTTTTGTTTACGAATGAGAACTCGGTCTGTTGAATGTTGCTTAGCGATCCGCATCCCTGCAGAACTACAACCTCATCGGTAATGCTCCGAAAGTCTCTCTTATTTGCATTTCCTCTTTTCATTAGCAGAGAGAATGCAGGTGTCGCGGGGAATAAAAGCCGTCTCAGTGGAACTCAGACAGATTTTCCTCCAGCCTGGGTTAACCCCTGCGTCTGCATGTTACTGGACTGAATCTACGACTGAGGCTCTGGATACGGAGACGCACTGTGTTTGCCAGTGCTATTGTCTTGGGGCAGACATGGTTAAAGTCTTGAAAGACTATTGAATGCTTGGTGTAAAGGTTTATGTAAAATAGGTATAAGGGTCAAGGATGATTAATACTAACACGATGCTGCTGACTCATTAATGTGTGTAGGATTGCTATAAAATTGATGTAACATTTGCATTTTTGCCTTTCCAATGCAAATTATGCTACATAAAGACAGAGTGTTTGGAAAATGCGAACAAAGGATACGCATTACTGCTAACATTTCACCCCAGAGCAGGATTAAACATGCCTAAGTGTTTCTCGTGCAAATTTGCACGTGCTTGTAATGTTGCAGGTTTTCAGTTAACAATTTCTCAGCAGGCTTGTGTCTGTGTGTTAAATCTTTACATGCATACTGTAAATACTGTGTCTTCTACAGTCTATACATTGCGATTTTAAACATTGCTGGTAAATTATTTGTTTTATTTATTCATGCATTTATTTTTTACTGCAGTCGCCAAGTCATTGCATGCACACACACACACACACACACACACACACACAACACCTTGAGCATAATACGACAAAATTCACGAATGAGGTTTCTGCATAAGAAAGAGCTTGTGTTAAGGTGATGTAAGGCTGCAGGCTTTGTGTAATGCTGGTGAAGCGAATTATAGCCGCACAGAGCCGACCCTCTTCACGAAGAGACACTCACTCTCCCTCACCAGGTACGCACCTCCAGGCTAATGGCTTCCTGCATTAGGGGGTCTGACGCCTAATTTCCTTCATCTCTGTCTCACTGCGTGAATGCCATTTATTCTGTGTGTCTTACAAAGGGCTATTTTAGATGTCTGCTTCTCTGCTTTATATGACCATTACTGACTTCCTGTGAGTGAATGGGGCAGAGTGAATAAAGAAGAAAAATCTCTCTCTCTCTCTCTCTCTTACACACACACTCACTCTCTACACCACTGACAGGAGACCTGGAGCCTATCCCAGGGGACTTGTGGCCTGAGGCGAGGTACTGCCTGGATATGAGGTAGTCCTTATACAGGTTTAAATTAAATGTACGCAACAAATTATACCGTCGAAATACAATTATGCAAAAAGCTAGGGGTATATACAAATCCTATATATACTAGTTACTATATATATACCTATACCTATATATACTATATATACTAGTTTATATACTAAATAATATAGATAAAGCGCTCTTACTGTATGTGTGCCAAAGAAGCTACTTCTGAAGTTTATGCAACATAGAAATGACAAATCTTGCTTCCCTACAAATTTCAAATTCCTAACTTCAGCTGGCGGCACGGTGGTGTAGTGGTTAGCACTGTCGCCTTGCACCTCCAGGGTCTGGGTTCGATTCCCCGGCCAGGCT
>JAQQZT010000012.1:7049445-7060718 GCA_030068275.1 Clarias platycephalus | reverse complement strand
TGCACCAGAGTTTTCCTAGCAGATAATGTAAATGCAGAACGCATTCTATAAAGGAACCCAAGTTTTGATTTGATCTTAGACTTCAAATTATCAATATGTTTTGAAAAAGAGTGTTATCTAGTCAAATACCCAGATATTTATATTCAGTAGTCTGATCCAATGGTGTCCCATCAAGGGAGCAGATACTTGGGAAGCTTGATGGAAGGTGACCTTTTTTTTCCAAACCACATGACTTTAGTTTTGGAACTACTGTATTTAGCTGAAGATGCAAATTGGAAAAGGTCTGTTGCAATCTATTAAAACTGAGTTGAAGTTTCTGCAAAACTGCAGCAGGAGAAGGACCTGTAGAGTAAAGAATTGTATCATCGGCGTAAAGATGGATAAATTAATCTGTAACAGAATTAGCTACAGTATTAATATAAATAGAAAAAAGTGAAGGTCCAAGTATTGATCCCTGTGGGACACCATTGGTGACTGGGAGAGGCAGGGAAAGAAGTTGTTCAGATTTCACAGACTGCACTCTATCACTTAGATAATTAGAAAACCAAGACAAGGATTTGTCGGAGAAGCCAGTATCATAAAGCCTATCAATAAGACGTTTGTGATTGACAGGCCTTGGCCAAGTCAATGCAGTCAATGCAGCACAGTACAATTTAGAGTCCAATGCAGAATGGATATCATTTAAGAGTTGCTGTTAAACACCCAAACCCAGTTCTAAATCCTGATTGAGCAGGTGATAAAATGTTGTGTGCTTCCAAGTATTCAGTGAGTTGACCATTTACAAGTTTTTCCAAAACCTTAGAGATACATGGCAAAACAGAAATGGGCCTGTAACAATTGGGATCTGACCTCCTTAAAAAGGGAGACTTCCAAGCGCTGACTTCCAAGCATGGGGGATTTGCCCTGTGTGTAGAGATAAATTGAATATATCTGTGATGGGAACAGCAATAATAGAGGCAGCAATTTAAAAAAAAGACAGGATCCACCTCATCAGACCCAGCAGATTTATTGGAATCTAGCCTGAGCAATTGTTTCAGAACCTCCTCCTCTGAAAGGGACCGCAAAATGAAACAACGGGAGGAGGAGGAGGAGGAAAGTAGTGTAGGATGAGGGAGAGTTGGAGGAGATGCAGTAGAGCAATTAATAGGATTTATAGGTGATGAAACAAAATTAGATGATTCAAGGGTTAAACCAGAAGTTATAAAATGCTTATTGAGAAGCTCCAACATATGCTTCTTGTCTGATACTACAGTGTTCTCTAAGTAGAGTGAAGGAGGTAGCTTACAAGATGGTTTATTTTCCATCTCCTTTATCGTATTCCAGAATTTTTTTAGGATTTATTTCTAAGTTGCTTGAAAACCAAAATATCTGCTGGGGATCTAGAGTGTCGAGCCCTGCGCCAAAGAGTGTTTTTTTGTTGTAAAAGCACAGTAAGCTCCGGGGTAAACCAAGGACTATGTCGATCCTTTACTCTGAGTCTTTTCATCGGGGCATGTTTATCAACAACAGCCCTAAAAAAACATATAAAATAAATACCAAGCCTCGTCTACAGTTGGAACCAGACTGATTCTAGACCAGTTAACATCTGCCAAGTCATGTAGAAAAGCTTGATGATAAAAATTTTTAAAGCACGTCTACAACAGAATTGAGTCGGTTTCTTGAAGGAGCAGCCGTTTCGAACACATGCAGTAAAACAGTGATCACTAATATCAGAACAAAACACCCCAGAGTAATACTTATGAGGAGAGTTTGTTAAAATGATATCAATCAACGTAGCCTTGTCTATAGATTTGGTGTCATACCTAGTGGGGGAGCAGATAATTTGATGTAAATTTAGTGCATCAAATTGTTGAATGACTTTATCGGGTGGTTTAGTCATATCCCAGTTTAGATCACCAAGGAGCACAAATTCAGTTTTGATCCAGGGGGCCAACACACTGGATAATGTCGTTAAGGTACAGGCCGGGGCTGATGGAGGGCGGTAACACCCAACCACTGACAAAGTAAAATTATTAGTGAATTCAATGTTTAGAACAAGCAAATCAAATTGCTTAGGAATTGACTTAGATTAGGCAATTGAACACTTAAGATGTTCCTTGGTATAAATTGCCACGCCACCACCTTTGGAGGACATGTTCTGTGTAAACAAATTGTAAAATGTAATATAATGCTAAAGGAACATAAAAACAATAAAGATGGTAAAAGATGCATTATTCTTGCCATTGAGTAAAAAATATATATGTAAATGATAACCCCAGTTAACATCAGAATTGTAGCTGAGTTGCTGCCCCTAATAAAAACTAATATGGTGTAATGAGACAAATGGAAAGATGGAAAAACTAAGGCCACACCTAGGGTGTAGGGACAGACTCTCAAATCACGATTGCTCCAGAACCTTGTGAGGATGCCATCTCTTTGTTTTTATTCACTGTATGTTGCCATAGGTGGCTTGGTGGCTTAGTGGTTAGGACTCCAGGGTTGGGGTTAAATTCTCACCTCAGGTCTGTGTGCATGGAGTTTGCATGTTCTCCCTGTGCTTGGTAGACAAAGACATGCAGATTAGGCTAACTGGCGTTTCCAAATTGCCCACAATGTGTGAATGAGTGTGTGTGTGTTGCATGTATGTTCGCCTTGCGATGGATTGGCACCCTGTCCAGGGTGTACCCCACCTCATGCCCAAAGTCTTCTGGGATAGACTCCAGGTCCTCTATGACCCTGTACAAGATAAGTGGTATAGAATATGAGTGAACGAATGTTGCCATGTACTCTTTGTTTTGGTTCATGTCTTTTTCTATGACTTGTAATTGTTTGTCAAATTCTCAAGATATAATCCCTCTCACTTCTGTTAAGTTTACCCCTGATTAGTATCTAGGGGAAAAAACTGAACCTAGAAGATACCAGGAAAAACATCTGACAGGAAAAACATCTGGTTGCTTGAGCTCAGGATCAAACTAGGAACCCTGGACCTAATAATTGAGTTGGAAGCACTTTTATTGAGTAATCAATAATCGATAATGAACCTCAATATTCACTAAGCAAGGGGAATACATGAAGAGGCAAAAACTTTAATAAATTATTCTTATATCGTTACAGCAGCCGGTGCTTACCTGACTAATCTGAAGTTAGTCAGGTCACAAGCGTAAGCATGACGGATGTGAGTTGGCCTCTGCTGTCTTTTAATGACTTGTTTCATGTACATGCTAAGAAAATTCACACATCTCTGTTCAACCCGCGTCACTGAACCTTCATTCAGAGCCTGACCTAAAATTCTTTTATTAATAGCTTCTTGCTTCCTATCTACCTTGTGCTCTCAGTCTCGCTCTCTGAGAGGATGAGTGCTGCCGTGCTGTGTTCACCGTGTACACGAAGACTTGAGTTCAGCACCTTTTACTCTGGAAACTTACTGAACTCACTGGGAAGTTCCTGCACACAAGATTTACGTCAGCAAGATCTTTTTTTAACATCAAGACTAAAAGACTTATTGAAAGGATCATGAAATAATGGGAAAAGGGTGTTTTTGTCTTGCTGTAGGAGTTATTCCTTTTCTTACTTGTATGGCTTGGCTCCACTTGTTCCCTTAGATTTCAGAGTGCCTGCAAATCGATGGGGAGTTCTGCTGCTTGTGGCCAACCTTTATGATTCATATGCCATGGTTTGCACAGGGTTCTCAGTCAAAATGAAAAAAAAAATCTGTAGGAAATTTTAAAACTACCTTTTTTCTTTTTTTGTTTAATTTTACATTGATCTGTATGACGGGTTTGCTTAAACATCTGTACGGCTATGCGCTTGCATGAGCTTGCTTTGTGCGGACTCACAACGTTCTCAAATATTCCTAATCAATCTCCAAACGCCTTCACCAATGAGCAATTTAGGTTCTCTAGATCGTTAACACAATAATAATATATACAGACAATATCCAGTAATAACAACTTCCATATTATCATCTACTGTACAGTACACTGATATTAATAGTCAATATTTGAATAAAATGCTATTACACTAATAGCTCCAATATGCTAATGGTTCATTTGCACAACTGTGATCAGATAATTGCCTTTATTATTCTTTGTCATAAAGAACTAATTAAAAGAAAGCTGTTCACCAAGGATGGGAGTAATTCTTCGGAAAAACAGACTCATTGCAGCTATGCTAAAAAAAAAAAACCCTGAGATATGTGCGTCAGCAAGTGAATAAGATCAGAAAAAAAAACAGAAACTGTCTATTTTTTGTGACGTCCACTACTGCATCTGAGAAAAACAAGCTTTCCAGCTGCCTTGTTAAGCGTAATGGAAGACGGAGGTGGCCTTGGGCTATTAGGGCTTACCTTCCAAAAAAAAAAAAAAAGGCATGAATCATGCTTCCTTGTTGCCAGGTAGAAAGTGAGAGGCCAGGAATGGTTTCCTTTTACCAAAAAAGAATGTTCAAGGGTTGTTCCTGTTCTGATTTAGCAGTTACTATATCTACACCATGACTCAGCTCCTCTTCCGTTTAAAAGAACGGGAAAAGACTACGAGTTCTGTGGACACTTATTCAGGATCCACATGAATTCAAGTGTAACAGATGGTGTGAAACATAACTATAGTTCTGAATTAATTGGAAAAAAAAAACATCTCACTGTGATTAAAGAAAAAAAAATCATGCAAATGTAGTCTTTGCGACAAAGGAGTGGTCTTTGTTAGGTTCAACTGTAGTCGAAATCTAATAAAAAAAAAAAAAAACTCTTCGAATTATTGTTTCAGATTGGTCAAAAGGTTTTGATACACAGTAAAGCCCAAAACATTGTTTAATATTTTGTAGGTTCCCCTTGTGCTACTAAAACAGCTCTGACCCAATGAAGTATGACTCCACCAGATCCCCAGTGGTGTTCAGTGGTATTTAGCACCAGTGTTAGCAGCAGATACTTTAACTTGCAAGGTAGGGTCTCCTCGGATCAGACTTGATTGTCTGGCACATCCCATCGGTTCCCAATCAGATTGAGATTTGGGAAATTTGCAGGCCAGGTCAACAACCCTCCTAAGTCCCATATAAAGCAAGCTGTGGAGCATTGAGTGTTCAGAGACATTTCTATCATGAGCCTTTTTTCAGTAATTTGTGCAACATTGGGTTTCCTGTGGAATTGGACCAGACAGGTTAGGTATTATACCGCACAGGCTTAAAGTTTCCTTGGGTGCCCATGATCCCATCACCAGTTTATGGGTATACACCAATCAGCCATAACATTATCCCCCATTTGCCAAAATAATAGTGATGCACTGTGTGTTCTGACACCTTTCTATCACAACAAGCATTAACCTTTTCATCTACACTAGTGCTTCTATTGGATCGAACTACACAGGCCAGCTGTTGCTCCCCATATGCATCGGTGAGCCAGTTCACTGGTTTTCCTTCCACTTTTGGTATGTCTTGACCACTGCAGCCTGGGAACATCCCATAAAGAACTGTAGTTGCTCTGAGTTGCTCTGACTCAGTGCTCTAGTCATCACAATTTGGCCCTTGTCAAAGTCACTCAAATCCATATGCCTTCCCTTTTTTCTGTTTCCAACAAATCACCTTCAGGAAAAAAAGGTTCACCTGCTGCCTAATATCCACTTCCCCCCGCCATTGGGACAAGACATTGAAAATGTAGCTACTGTGAGAAGGGACAAATTGTGATGACTTGACAACTAGGTCAGAGCAACTCTTGTTGGATGTTTTCTGACTGCAGTGATTAGAAAATACCAAAAGCGATCAGTCTAAGGAAGGAAAACCGGTGAACTGGCGACAGGGTCATGGGTGGCCAAGGCTCACTGATGCAAATGGGGAGTTTATTCCAATATCCAATAAAAGCGCTAAATTGTGGAAAAGGTTAATTATGGGTTCAATAGAAAGGTTTCAGAACACACAGTGCAAAAAGGGTTATGGTGGCAAAAAGGGGACCTAATCAATGTTAGACAGGTGGTTATAATGTTATGGTTGATTAAGTCAAGTTAGATAGGCTTTTATTGTCATTTCAACCATATACAGTTATACAATAGACAGTGAAACTAAACAACGTTCATCTAGGTTCCTTCAGGTACTGTACAACATAAATTAACAATATAAATTAACAAAAAACTAACTAGCTAACTAAGAAACCTAATTAGCTGAGACAAGACAGATTAACATTATAAATTAAAAGAAAAGTATAATATGTATTTTCTGAAAACTATACAGAAGTCCTATACAAAAGAAACAACATAAAGTGCCCATGCAAATGTGCAAACAAGAGTGACAACACGACAACATGACATTTCAAAACTCTGTGGTGGTGAGAGGTAATGAGTTGAGGTAGTGGGAGGAGAAACAGTAAACATTTCTTGTAAATAGCAGCGAAGATAGAAAAGAGTTTTGAACAAATAACTATTCAATTAATAAATATTGTGCAAAAGAGCAATTACAGGTTGGTATGTACAATTGTCAGATGGTTGATCAGTGTGTTTACGCGTGTGTTTATCGACGACGGCCTTGATCAGAGAGATGTTGAAGATGTTGGTAAGAACATCTGCCAGTTGTTCAGCACATTCTCTGAGCACTCTGCCAGGGATATTGTCTGGTAGCACCTGGTCGTTCCTCAGTGTCACGTCGTTCTGTATGCTTGTATTACCTGCCGCATGCGCCATGTGTCACTGCTGGATTCTCTGATCGTGTACATGCTTCGCCTCTCTGATCCCCGTAACAGCCCTTGCCGTTTTTAGGGCCACTTTGTTCCCCGCTCTGGATTCAAAGTCTTCAGAAATGCATGCACCTCCACAGAAATCCATGGTTTCTTGTTGGGGTGTAAGATGATGTTCTTGGAAACACTGATGTCATTGGTGCACTTGTTGATGTAGCTGGTCACTGATGTCATGTACTCCTCCAAGTCAGCGAAGTCTTCGTAAGTTGAACATGTTCCAGTCAGTGTTCTCAAAACAGTCTTGAAGAGCAGAGATGGCTCCTGCTGGCCAGGCTTCCACCTGCTTAAGAACCAGTTTTGAACGCCTGACGAGTGGTCTGTATGCTGGAATTAGCATAACAAAGATGAGGTCTGAGTAGCCGAGGTTGGGATGGGACTCGATATGTGCCGGAGATGGTTGTGTCCATATACTGATGGAATTTGGAAAGCACTGACTTGAGATTTGCATGGTTGAAATCTCCAGTGACAATAAACAGTCCATCAGGGTGTGTGTTCGTTGTATAATTAATAATCAATGCTGATCAGTTCAGCTGGCGGTGGTGTTTATGTTATAGCTGATCTGTGCATATTAACGCAAGTTATTCCCTCTATAGCAACATCTTCCACAGATATCATCTAAGCCTAATAAGAAACAATTCAAAACCATATTGTAAATTAGCAAATACTGGATGGTGTGTGTTGAATCTTGAGTTCTGATCCATCTGCAGTGGTACTGTACCTCAGGAGTTCAAATCACACACAAGAACAAAAACCACAGAGCCACTGTAATCCCTCTAATACTGAAATATAAAACCAACATTTTTTCTATTTACAAATTCTTGTTTTTCCCCCCACAAATGATAGTGGACATTTAAAAAAAAATAATTTTATGCTCAAACCATATATTGTTGCATGATACAGAAGATAAAGTAATGCATGTGGCATCCTTTTTGTGGCCAATGTACTGCAAATGGACGACCTCACATACTGTAGACATATAAGTAAAAATGTCATTTCTAATAAGGGTTGCTGGCATGCTTTGAAGCTGTTACAAATATTTAATACTCTCTCTCTCTCTCTCTCTCTCTCTCTCTCTCTCTCTCTCTCTCTCTCTCACACACACACACACACACTGTCTAGCTGCATGTACACATAATGTCCATGGTGCCTAACGCTTGACGCATTTCTTCTTCTCTGGCTCCACTTGCCCTCCAGATCAGCCTGAATCATCCTGATGTTTAACTCCTCCTTTATGCTTTCTGCACTTGTGACTCATTCTCCGCTCCTGTGGATGTTCCCACGTCAAAATCCTCACGTCTCACACTTGCTACAGAGGATAGTCTGATCCAGGGTAATGTACCTTGATAAGAGAGAGGATAATCATAATCCATAAGCAGGCAGAATTAAAAGAGGTATTAGTCGTATACACAAAGTAAAGAACAAAAAGGAAAATCAAAATCAGGAAAGACGAGAACAGACAAACAAGACCTGGACTCGTAACAAGTAATCGGTTGTTGTTATCTGTGGTAGTACTGTGTGTGTGTGTGTGTGTGTGTGTGTATGTGTAAAGCAGAACATAATGACCTGTATGTATTCTAATGGCTAAAGGTTTGACCTTAATCCTAATGCCATGTCTCATTCTCTAAAAATGTCTGCCTGTGTGCAGTTTCTAATTTGTGCCTGGACATTTCATTCAGTTTCCGGTGTTCCGTGTAGGATGTTCATGTTTGACTCAGTCAAACTGCCCTTGAAGATGGATTATTTAGAGAATTAAAGTACATGAAATAAAAGGTTTGCATTCATTCCAGTGCCTAAATTAGCTTTCCCTTAGAACTGAGTGGAAGTCCAATGAGTGAGAGCTTTGATTCTTGATGACAAATTATAAGCTTTGTCAGCTAGCCACAAGTCCTTTAACCCTTACATTAATTTTGGCAGCCTTTTAACCTTGAAAGTAAAATTGATAAAAGCAACTCTTTTGTATATGGTTTTGCATTGCCACACATTACACCAGGGTAAAGGCTCAAGTGACAAAAGACAACTGTGACACTGTATGATAATTGTTTTAGTGAACAGGTTTGATTCCCACCTCGGAATCCTCTCAGCACTCTGGTTTCCTCCCACAGAGTAAAGACATGCAGATTAGACTAATTGGCGTTTCCAAATTGCCCGTAGTGCGTGAGTGACTGTGTGTGTATGTGTATGCCCTGTGATGGATTGGCACCCCGTAGCACCCCGTCCAGGGGCTACCCTGCCTCGTGCCCCAAGTCTCCTGGTATACTGTAGGCTCCAGACCCCCTGTGACCCTGTATACAGGATACAGTGGTATAGACTGAGTGAGAGAGTGAATAACAATAGCTAGCTACAGTAGAATTTAGCAAACTTTAGTAAGAATGAAGCAAATTTCCAGTTTGATAAATAAGATAAATACTTGTTTGATTGTTTGTTGTTAAGTATTTTGGTCATGAAAGTCATGAAACAAACAAACAAACAAACAAACATTTATCCTATTTATGCTAGCTAGCCTTAATATGTTTGAAAACTAGCCAAGCTAGATAGCTAGAATAAAAAAGATAGATCCTATGTTTGTTTGTTTGTTTAAAACTGACCAAAATGTTTGCTAATAATTATTATATAAGGCTCACTGAAAGTTTTCAGAAAAATTTTGCTAACTGTAGATTGTTTGCTAGCTCTGTTGTAGCTAATATCTTTCAGCTCACCCAACAGTTGGAGATTTTTATTATTATTATTATTATTTTTTGTAATCATTTTGTACTGCATGGGAGCTTATGATTCTGCCGTAAGTACTTTATTTGTTCATTTTTTGGAAGCAGTGCTAGTGTAAGTGCTTATTTACTCTTGGATAAAGGTAATCGCCCGAGTCTGGATTACTCTACTTGTCATTTACATAATTGCAACAGTATCTCAACTGAAGAGAAGCGCTCTATACTTTACACTGAAAATGAATGTGAGAAAAGCCGTAGCCACTTATGCTGCTAAGAATTCCAGTAAGAGCAGTCCGGATTAGCGTAACTAACAGTATGAGCGAGGCTGCTTGGATATCCAAATCTACAGTATGCTTATATATACTAATAGATATCTCATATCAAACATTAACCTAGAAAGTTTTCTCAGTACTGTATGTTGGGTCCGTGATTGGACTTCCTGGCCTTGTGTGTCAAAATGTTCCTTTAACTAAGTGCAGAAATGTTGCACCATTCTAACGTTTTACTGCGGCCAAGAGTCTCATCACTGTACTCAGCTTGAAGTCTTCTGTAAATGTCAATCGCTTTTACACCTTTTGTAAAATCATTTGTCTGCTCATGAGACGACATTTTCAAGTTTCACTCTAGACGCTCCTCGAATATTGCCATGTCTCTTTTTCTTTGTACTTTATTCACCCTAGAACTTTGTACTCATCAGCACTTCATCGCATTACACTGGGATTACTGTTCTTGTGTTAATACTGTAACTGCAATTGGTTTTTTTTGTTTT
The DNA here is from genome assembly GCA_030068275.1 of Clarias platycephalus. Classification (NCBI taxonomy): domain Eukaryota; kingdom Metazoa; phylum Chordata; class Actinopteri; order Siluriformes; family Clariidae; genus Clarias; species Clarias platycephalus. The sequence goes on along the minus strand of JAQQZT010000012.1, from coordinate 7,050,556 downwards.
GTTTGATATTAATTATTTTTTTAATTGTTCTTTTTCCAACAGCCAAAATACCCACAAATTAAATGAACAATAAAAAAATAAATCCCCCATAAGTATTATATACATACACTATATCAGCAATTTGGTACCATGGTACTCAAATCTCCAAAAATCTCATGGTACTGTACCATTGTAATTCAGTGGTACCTGTATCATGGTATAATACCATGGTATTTTTGACAGTATCATGGTACTTATTTGTTGATATGGTACATGTAGCACACTCTGGTAAATGGGTCTACTGTACCTATGTACTTTTGTGCAATGGACTACGGTATGGTACAACATCAAAAACATCTTATAGATTTTTATGTACAATAATCGTAATATTTCGACTTGGCCAATTCCACATATGGATTTCCTGTTGGAGATGTGGAATATTCTCTCTCTCTCTCTCTCTCTCTCTCTCTCTCTCTCTCTCCCTTTCTGTCTACCCTCTCTGTCTTCCATGCTCTCTGTCTGCATGCTGTTAATTACACAAAAATAATGAAAAGCTAGATGGGGCTATGAGAACGTGATGGATTATACTGTATGTAAAGCACTGCTACCATTGAATATGCTACCATTGTATGTATATAACGTTACAGAAATACCACATTGCATGTTGAAGTTCTTAATAGTACATACAATAATTCAGCAATGCCTGTACTATATCATACAATATCAAATATGATATAGTATGTACAAACATACAATATTAGTTACCTGTTGATCTTTGATAGCCACTTTGATACCCAATAAGAACTATGGTATTCACTAAAGTATTGTGGTGGTACATACCATAGTACTACCATGGAACCCACGAAAGGGCCCCAGTACCAACAGTACCTAGTAAGTCTTATGTTTCCTCCCATGTTTATGTCTGAAGTACCATGGTAATACTATGGTTGATTCGGCTGAGTACTATATTCTACCACAGTATACTGTAGTACAAAATGTCTTATGGTTCATTATGAGGAAAACGCGATGCAAACAGACATGTGAACAAACATCAGAAAACCACACACACACACACACACACACACACACACACACACACACACACACACACACACACACACACACACACACA
>JAQQZT010000012.1:6987334-7000494 GCA_030068275.1 Clarias platycephalus | reverse complement strand
GGCCCCCCCCCCCCCCCCCCCGCCCCATCTATCACTTTCATTCATCTTTTCTTCTCTCGTCACCCCTCCTTTCGGTAAGTCTGGTCACACAATATCTCCGGAAGCTCAGTGCCCAAATATGGACTTCCTGTTAAAGACTCTCTCTCTCTCTCTCTCTCTCTCTCTCTCTCCCTCCATCAGATCTGTCTTTTAGTCACGTTCTCTCTCCCTTGACTCATCTCTTTTCTCCATCTCCATCCCTTCCTTCTCTCTCCATCTCTTCTCCCCCTCTCTCAACCCTTTTTTCCCTTTTTTAACAATTTTTTCCCAGTTGTTGCATTCTTATATATGCTTTCCATATGCCTTTTTACAACTTTCTTTCAGTCTTGCATCCTGTTTCTTTTTCTCTCATTACTTCCTCTCTCTCTCCTTCATATTATGTTTTGCAGATTGTCTTGTTCTGCAAAATGCTTCACAGTGACCTCTTTCATTTTGCTGTGTACCACTTATGTACCTAGTTTTGCCTTATTGTTCAGGAGGCTGAAGAGACTTAACAGAGTGTCTCAACCATTTCCTGTTGATCATGAAGACTGTGGTGAACACCTTATTGTATTGCAGATTGCAAGTATAACGTCTGCCTCTAGAGGGCACTATCACTCTTGCCTTGACTTCACCCTAAGCCATTACTTGCGGTTAGTTGAACTCTCTGTACAGCAGCTTGTATGTGAACTACACCTGACTGCCTCTTTTAGTTAGAAGCGAAATTGCTCAGGAAGTGATCTAACAGCGTTTGTACTGTAGTATAAGGTTGGAATCAGTGTTGTCAGAAGTATTTGTCGCACACTTCCCATGCTACATTCGACTGTGTAAGCTAATCCAAATACTGGAACAAGCTAACATAATTACAAACATAACGATTGCATTGAATTGAAATTGAAAGTCTTGACAACATATCTTTGTTCCAAAATTTATGGACCTGACTGTATTTCAATTCAATCATCTATAGAGGCTTTATCCTATATTCAGGGTTGCAGGGGGCCTGGAGCTTATCCCAGGAGACGGGGTACATCCTGGACAGGGTCCCAATCCATTGCAGTGCGCACACACATTGTCACACATCATGGGCAATTTTGGGAAAGCTAATTAGCCTAATCTGCAGGTCTTTGGACTCTGGGAGGAAACCCACCAAGCACGGGGAGAACATGCAAACTCCATGCACACAGAGACGGGAAGCGAGCCTGGCCGGGAATCGAACCCGGACCCTGGAGGTACAAGGCGACAGTGCTAACCACTACACCACCCTGTCGCCATCAATTCAATTCAATTACAATTTTGTGTGTATAGACTTCATTGTCTTAAAGCAGCTTCACAAAATACAATAAAATTATGGAAATGTTTATGAGATGTAAAAAAAAAAAATGTGTATAAATCATAATGCTCTGATTGTCCCTGATGAGCAAGTCAAGTGCAACGGAGACGGTGGTAAGTAAAAACTCCCTGAGATGGCAATAGGAAGAAACCTTAAGAGGAACCAGACTCAAGAGGGAATTCATCCTCATTTGGGTGATAACATAGCAGGAATTGTTTGCAGACATGTTGTGTGTTAGGCAGCTGGACGTTCAATATAACAGAAGATGTCTAAGTGAACATGGAGTCCAGTTCAGTTCGGCACCAGGATGAGTCAGACAGGTGCAGAGAGCAGAGGGGGTCTGGATCACTGGGAGCGCGGGTGCAGCATGTGTAGCTCCTAACCATCATCAGCAGAATCCAACTGGAGGTGGTCCTTCTCTGAATGTCTCAGGATCCTCACATGGTTGGCTATACCAAAGCGTAGGAGCTAAATACGAAAATGCTCTATTGACTTTTGTGGACTTTGAAGACTGGCTAGGTACTGTACGTACACTCACTCAGGGTTACGGGGACCTGGAGTCTATCCCAGAAGGCTTAGGGCACGAAGCAGGGTACACCCTGGACAGGGTGCCAATCCATCGCAGGGCACACACATACTGTACACATACTCATACACTCTCTCACACACTACAGGCAATTTTGGGAACGCCAATTAGCCTAATCTGCATGTCTTTGGACTGTGGGAGGAAACCGGAATACCTGGAGGAAACCCACCAAGCACGGGGAGAACATGCAAACTCCATGCACACAGAGACGGGAATCGAGCCTGGCCGGGAATCGAACCCGGACCCTGGAGGTGCAAGGCGTAGGTACATACAGTAGGAGCGAAACCAAATACAGTAGAGGCTTGTACATAAGTAATGCTGGTTTGTAATCAGTTCTAACAGGTAGCCAGTGAAGGGGTGATAATATTGGGGTTATATGATCCCCTGTATAGGATAAGCAGTATAAAAGATGAATGAATGAATGACACACATGCCAACTATTTTTTTTTTTTGCAGTTCCTACATGCTATATGTGTGATGGTCTGGAAATATATATCAGAAGTCACTAAAACAACATGGAATTCTTTTTATTTACCTCATAACCTTAAAAAAAAATCATATTAGGTAAAGACTGAAAATGGGGAACATTTGTTACTAACATGCTACTGTAGCTAAAACATGCACCAATCAAGCATAACATTAAAACACAAAACATCAAACCCTATATTGTTGAGGTTCCCATTATGACACCAAAACCGTTCTGTCCCCAAGGAGCAGCACTCCACAAGACCTCTGAGGGTGTGCTGTGGTGTCTGGCATGGTGGCTTTGGCAGCAGATCCTTTGGGTACTGTGCGGTTGTGTGGTGGAGACTGCATGGTCAACAACCTTGGACTGTTTACCTGCTAAGCCCTGGATGTGGCATGCTGCGATGCATGGAGTGTAGTGATACCTTTCTATCATACCCTTGTCTTTAACGTCCACTTGACTGAGTTCGGTGCCACTAAATGGAGTTTTGCACTTCTTCTGTGCAGATCAGCAAGTGCTAAGCGGACTTCAACTGCTAATGAATGGATGTTTAGCACATCTTGATTAGAAACACATCATCTCTATTCAGCTGAGCACGGCACCTATTAAATAAAGGATAGCAACTAATATGTATTATGAAGAACCTGAATAGGGTTTGTTTCCTTTTTCTTTATTCTACACTTTGAATTCAGACACACCATTCATGCCAAATCTGTCATGTGCCTGTGTGTGCCTGTGTGTGTTTTTTCTTTCTTTCATCATAGGGTAGTCCCACTTTCACTGATGGAGAACAGGAATCTCTCTCTCTCTCTCTCTCTCGCTCTCTCTCTCTCTCTCTCTCTCAGAGACTCATACTTTTTGATGTCAGTGTGTTCTCTTGACAAAAGAGGTCCTTGTACTGCGAGATTGAAAGCGGAGACACCCCGTAGGAAATAGCCTTGATCGCTTCTTTTCAAAGGTAACCACCGGAAGTTTGTGTGTATGTCTGTGAGTGTGTGTGTGTGTGTGTGTGTGTGTGTGTGTGTGTGTGTGTGTGTGTGTGTGTGTGTGTGTGTGTGTGTGTGTTTCCCAAGGCCATCCATTTAAGTTCTGACTCACAGGGAACACATTTCTCAGAGAGGTTAATGCTAGAGCTGCCAATCTTTCTCACCTGAAACGCTTAAGCCGACAGCTCACCTGAAAGTGAGTGAGACTCAGCAAAGACCTGGAGATTACCAACGTCCAGAACAAAAACCCCCAGCGCTGAATTAACCCCTGCCATGCTGAGGAAATGTAGATGCTAACACAGCATGGAGAGCAAACACAAAGACACTTAAAAAGAGGTCTGTATTGTTAGCCCTTCTGTTGTGTTCTGGTCAAATCTGAGCAATTTACAAGTTTCCTCTCTAAAAAAGTTCAGTAAATTTCATCATTTCTCATGAGTTTCAATGACTTTGTTTACACATGACATTTAAGCACATAACGTTAATTTGAAATATTTTGAATCAAAATGTGTGTGTGCTTTATGGTACTTGTATACACCCTTGGTGTTCACAATCAAAAATTACTGGCAATTGGAATTTAATACAGTAGGTAAGACTACAATTAGTGTATAAAACAGAACTCAAGCACATTTCTGCACTCCTTTCCCAAACCTCAGCATGCAGGTGTCTTTGATCAGACACACACAGACATATACATCTTATACACCTCTTTGGCTTCAGCCCGCACGGAAACCTATTGACGATATAATTTTTACCCCTTGGGAACCGCACCTGTTAAAAAACAGAAAGTGTAACACTGTTTTAATCATACAACGTTCTTGCAGCTCTGGTATATAAAGCTTTTTGAGGCATTTCAGAGTAATACTGCATGCGAAGGTCTGGAATTCATATTTGACACTGACAGTAATCAGAAAGATAGAAACCAGGACCCGGTTTCCCGAAAGCTTCTTATCGCTAAGTAGTTCTTAAGTTGTACCTTAACCTCTCTCTTAACGTTATGGCGCGATTCCCGAAACGTTCATACTCTAAGTATCTCTTAGCTAAGTCACACATTCGTAAGGTTGGTCTGGACCAACCTTAACTCACTCTTAGCGTAGTTTCAGCTCAAGACGCTAGTCGCCGCCACTGAGCAGCAGTCTTTATAAATCAGCGGTGTATGCAAGCACATTATGGCACGTTATCAAAGTCGTATTAATGATGGAATATACTGTAGGCCTGTTTAAGAATTTTATTTTATTTGATATCAGAACGAATAGAGTGACTTTTAATTTCATAATGTGACTAATGCATTTAATGCAGAGTACAGAATATAACCAGAGGAGGAAGACTCTGACTCTGATAAGGAAGAATTACCCAAGTTATGGTCTCCTTTTGGTCCAAAAATGGAACCAGATCCGAGTGGATGACATCAAGTCCTGTTCACCTGAAAGCACTGTTATGAACATGACAATCCTAGAGGGGAGAAGGTTTTATGGAGACATCTGGAAAGAGGTAGACCCGGTGAATATTGAAGCTTACTGCATGTGGATGCATTGATTTCATGTGGTCTCTACAGAGACATTTTTTTAGACAAAATGTCTTTTCAGACCTTCCACATCCTGTCATGTGTCATTTGCTTTGATGTCCACCACACAAGAGCAGCCCACCAACAATGAGACAAGCTCCCATCAGTCAGAGAAGAAATGGGTGGAGCACCTGCCACTCATTTGCAAATCAGGTCCAGTATATAGGGGTAAGGATATGGACATCATGTGATGCGAAGACATGTTATGCCTGGAATATGCAAGTATACACAGGCAAACTGGCTAAGGTTGTTCCTGAGACAAATCAGAGGAAGTGTGCGTATGTGTGTGTGGTTGGGGCAGGGGTACTTTAAAATTGTTAATATGTTCGTGTAGTATGGGTCAAGAACAGGGATTGTCTTCAATGAAAGAAAAAAAAAAAAAACACTACAGGAAATCTTCAGAAAAATGTTAGCTTGATATGGTCAGAGAAAGGACATTGTCCTCATTGTGGTGGGAGCATCATTATATGAGGAAATACTCTGCTAATAGTACCGGGGCATTTACAGTTCATCATTCAAGAAAAAAAATAATGGATTGATATAGATCTTGAGGGTTGGCGGTTCTTTGTGTGTAGAGTTTGCATGCTCTAGTTCACCCACAGCTAAGCTGGAAATCAGGTCCACATCATAAACTCTTGACTTCTAGTCAGCTTCTTGCAAGACACAGGCATTGCAATGCCTAGATTTACACTATCATAACATCACAACATACTGTATAGAAGACCTACTGTTTTTCTTGAACGGGGATTGTCCTCAGTGTAAGAAAAAAAAAAAAATCACTACAGGGAGTCTTTACTCAAAGCTCTACTCTGAAACCATAGTGGTTTGTTATAGTGTCATGTAGTGTGTTGTAAGTTTCTGTGATGTCTAGACATCAGAGGGTTTTACGATAGACCTCTGTCTGTAGTGTGCAGTGAACAGTAAATGAGGAAAATGGTCAGAAATCCATAATCACTAAAAGAAGGCAAAACACACTAGAAGTGGGAGATGCAGGATGTTAGGATTTTGTAGAGTATAAGTACAGTTACTGTTTTTCAATTCCTTTACCTCTAAGGTTTCATTTATTTTTGTCTAACATGATTTCATAAAAGTATATATTTAACTTTTTAAATCGGTTCCTAGGGAATAATATACATTTTTAAACAATAAAAAATCTTTTTGGTTTTACTGTTAATTGCTTTGATGTTATGACTGATCAGTGTGTAAATAGTTAAACAGTCAAGAACACTCCATAGTTTCAATTCACACACAAGGAAAGCAGGTAAAGTACTTCATATTATCATCTTCATGTCTCTCTTTATTTTAAAGTTTGTACACATACAGTATTCTACACCATGCATCTCAACTCATCTCATCCTCTATATTTAGGCAAAATGTCTAATTACCTCCGGACAGAGGAAAGTCTTATCATTATCATCATAAAAAACGATGGATTAGTTCTTGGCCTGTGTTGAGCAGGAAATGTATTCACTTGCTTCATTTGTTATTTGTATACTAAATATACTCTGTGTAACAGTGACTATACCTAACTGTCATCTCTCCTTCTCTTCTCCTCTCTCTCTCTCCCTCTCCCTCTCTCTCTCTCTCTCTCTCTGTCGAGCTATACATGTCGCTCCTGACCTGCCCGTGATCCAGACCCCCTCTGCCCCCTGGAGCTGTCTGACTCGTCCTGGTGTCCCGCTTCTGATTGGAGATCTTGTCGCATGGATGCCTCGTGCGGTCTGTCCCTGATGCGTGTGTTGACTAGGGACGGTTCCACTTTTCCACAAAGACGGTCTTGGCCTCGGCTGATGCTGACAGCTGTTCGCTGGGAAGTCATGACTGCAGTTGCTCTGCAAACTATAGGAGTTTCCTACTGTCTACCTGAGCCTCCAATAACGAACTGGAATCCATATTAACTTAAACACATCTCCTGTTATACTGAACTTCCAGTCTCACACAGCATGATGCAGATCAATCCCTGCTACAGTATAATTTTTCACCCAAATGAGGATGGGTTCCCTGTTGATTCTGGTTCCTCTCAAGGTTTCTTCCTATTGCCATCTCAGGGAGTTTTTCCTTGCCACTGTCGCCACCATCCTCGGCTTGCTCTTCAGGAACTATCTTGTCATTTTGATTCATTCACATTCACTTTTCATACAAACTTAAATAAATCTTTTGATTGTGTAAAGCGGCTTTGCGACAATGTCAATTGTTAAAAGCGCTATACAAATAAAATTCAATTGAATTTAAATGAATTTGACATTTTTTTTTTTTTTTGCAATTTTAGACACTCCAATGGGTCCCCAGTGTACATGTGCTATTAAAAACTATTAGAGGAAAAAACATACTTTTGTCCTTTTTCCATTTTTTTATTGACCTGGGTTTAAGCAAGCCAATTAGATTTTCTCCTGCCGTGACCTCATATACAGTAAGAAAAAAACCCCACCCTTGGCTTGTTGCTCAGCTGTAGCTCAATTTGGAGAAGTAGTGAATAAAAGAGAGTTTGAGGCATGAAAAAGTTTTTTACCTGAGGGGTATTTCAGCATTTACCCAAACAATTTGGAGGAGCTCTGAGGGCAAGAGGAATATAGTAATAGAGCTTGTTGAAATATAGTAAAACATGGGAACTTAAAGTAGATACTGAATGATACATTTATTTTATTAAGTACAGAATTTTTATCATTACCCATCTTGAAGGTTGTTCAACTACAAACTTATATACTGTAGGTCCACTTGGACTCAAATGGATTATAAATGTGTTAAATCAACACAGGAGATTTTACTAAGTACAATAAGTATCAGGATTTGGGATGTGTCCCACACCATAGAATAACATTTTAAATAGTTTGATCATGGATAAATGTTGTTACTCACCATATTCAAAATACATTGTATTACCCCTGAATGTCTATTGACGGCACCTGTAGTCATGAGATTATTCCATGCAGGGGAGAACACAGAACCATCCTAAATTTATACATTCATTCATTTGTGTTCAATTCTATTAAAAAATTTTTTTCATAATTTTATATACTTCATCTAAATCTGCTTATTATATCAAATCTAGTGAATGTGACACAATAGTCTTTGTCAAATGCTTCATAACGCTTCCTTCGCATCCTTCTTTGACTGTTCTCTCTTTTTTTAAGCTTCCCACTGAATGTGAAATTTAACATTTTATCCATAAGTCTAAATCTTCCACATGTCTGCTCCGTCCTCTACCAGCTCGGCTATTGAAAGCCTGTATGCCCTGACTCACCTCTCTTACAACTCATATTATTCACTCCTCTTATTTCTGGCAATGTTGCGTCATCCCTTAAAATGGCCTCAATAACTATAATCCTTTAAAAAGCATAATAATCTCAATAATTTCTTTGCAATATCAAATCTCTTTCATTTGCAGTCAAGTGCAGTCACAAAACAGTTTCATATTCATCTTAGTGACAATAGCCTGTTTGAATCATTTTATTCTGGCTTCTATGATAAACATACAGTAATACAGAAACTGCTTTGGTGAAGGTCACCAATGACCTGCTGATGACTGTTGAAGGATGACGCTTAATTCAGTATACATTTCCATTGTTATGCAGATGACACTCAACTTTATACAGTATGACCACAAAGTTAAACCAACTCTGCTCTTCCACACTCCTGTCTTACCAATTGCTTAGATGAAAATAAACTCTTGGTTTTCCTGCAACTTTTTCAACACCAATAAGACAGAGGTTTTCCTCACATGGTTAAAATCTACTCTATCCAAGTTCAACAGTTTCTCAATCTACATTGGTGGTAGCTCAGTTTTTCTGACTTGGGGGTCATCTTTGAATAGAATAAATTAGAATAGAATATTCAATTATTTGTCACATGTACTTTACAGCACAGTGAAATTTCTTCTTCGCATATCCCAATTAGGAAACTGAGGGCTCAACAGTGGCAACTTGGCGATGCTGGGGTTCGAACCCCCGATCAGTAACCCAGAGCCTTAACCGACTGAGCCACCACTGCCCAAGCTATTGGGTTGGTCCGTACGGGGATCGAACCCGCGACCTTGGCGTTATTAGCACCATGCTCTAACTAGCTGAGCTAACCGGCCAAGACTGGTCTTTTTGATAGCACTCTGCCCTTCAAGTCCCAAACTACCAGTGTCTCCAGATCATGTTACTTCCATCTCAATAGCATTTATCTCCGCTCATTCCTCACTCTGCAAACTGGTGCAATTCTCACACATGCATTGGTCACCTCCAGCATTGATTACTATAATTTATCTGGTCTACCACGTTAACCAGATGAAATTTCTACATAATCTTCAACTTATCCAGAATTTTGCTGCTCTTACCTTAACTTGGATAACTTTCATTTACCAAATTACCTCTTTTCTTCAACACCACCACTACAAATACTAAATGGAGTTTAAAATTCGCCTCCTCACTTTTAAATCTCTCCATAATCTTGTTTAACCATACCTTTCAGAATTCATGCAGTTTTACACTCCCTCTCACCATGTTCACTCCTTCTAAAGCTCCTCTTTACACTCCCTGCCTACTAGACCACCATGGGCTTACAGAGTCTTTAACTGCACTGCTGCTCATCTCTTTAATTCTCTTTTAGAAAACATCCACAACATAGACTTCATTCACCAAAATCACATTCAGATCACATCTTAAGACCTACTTATTTAGAAGTGCTTATTCCACATGAGGTTAGACTACAGTATACACGAATCACATTCTTCTTCTTCCTCTTCTTCTTCTTCTTCTTCTTCTTATTATTATGTTAGTCCTGCTTACAGCCTACGTACATTTTACTAATGCACTGTTGGGATAGAAGAGCAGGAAAGGTAATGTTAAAATTCAGTATTTGTTCTGTCTGTGGGCAGTTCCATCCCTTTGGATATGATATTTTGACCCATATTGGTAAATAAAAAACCTCAGAGCATTGGCAAGCTTAGTATAAATGTATTAATTTCTCTTCCTCTAAAACAAACAAATCCTTAAAATTCACATAATCATGTATGACCTGAACATATACTGTACTGCTTTTGGATGTGACATTTAACAGAAAACCTTGTATTAGAGACTAGAGGTTTTCAACAGCCTTTCTTTTTTCTGTGAATTTTAAAGACAGATGCAGAGGGCATTACTCTTCTATGATAAACGAGACCCCAAAGAACACAAAAAATATATTGAAAATGATTCTCATTTTTGGAACAAGTGATTTAGGGCACACTGGTGTATGTGTCCAGAAGTGTGAGGTTCATATTTGAAATTTCTGTACTTGAGTAGTTTTATTAGGGGAAACTTTTTACTTCTTCTCCAGCATAGCAAATATCGGTACTTCTACTTAACTAGATTTCCACAGGATAGTGCATACTTAACAACATTGATATGTAGTTTTTGAAGCGGAAATCTCGCCACCTGCCAAATATTATGCACAATTGCATGACTTGCCTTTCCTTTGTGACACCCCTAATAACGCAACAGGTGTTTGAAATGAGAGAGTTGATTGCAGACAGTAATGAAAACGAAATTGGAATCAGAAAGGGGAGAGACAGAGCGAGAGAGCGAGAGAGTGAGAGAAATTTTTACTATGAAAAATGCTACTGTGAGCTAATACAAACCCAGTGCTTTTGATACTTGAAGGTATCTGTATTCTTTACTTTTACTCAAATAAGTAAATGGAGGACTTATACTTATACAGTACTTAAGTAATATTTGCCCTAGAGAGTCTCTACTTTTATGCAGGATTTGTACAGGATTTGTGTACATTGCCCATCTCTGGATGTGCCTGAATCAGCCATGTACAGTATGAATAATATAAAGAACATGTTGGAATTTTTTTTTTTACATGAAACATTTAAAAAAGTAACATTGTTGACATTGGAGATTATTAAATTGACAATTATTGGTGACATAACGGTAGATTTCAATGTTTAATTTACAAGTAAAAGGTCAGTAACTACTGTATAAGCTGATGTATTCTTGATTGCTTTAATGTATCAGTATGGATTGGTAACAGCACTACTTACAGTAAGAGCACCTGCCCATGGTATAGTTTTTTAAAAAGAATTGACCCTATAACGACTTCACTGAGTTTCTTACCAGGTAAAGGACAAAGATTTACTTTGTTTTGGATAATAATGGAAATCAATGCAAATTGCTAGTACTTAGATAATTAAGGATAGAATCTGTAATTTTTCGACACAAATCGGGAAATCAGATACTTAGAAAAGCCAAAATTTTTACAGAATATTGACTGCTATATACTAATCGAACAAAGAATCTGCAGTATTAATAGTCCTCTTCAAATAGTAATGCAATATTAAAAATAAAGGCTTCAGTATTATACTTTACTCTATCTGTGTGTACATTATGTATTGTTGCAAGAATTTAATACACAGCTCAAAGTTGCATATCATTCTTCTATCTCGGCTAATGCATATCTAAAGGTGACAACCGAGAAAAGGCATGCACTGTTCAGCCATTACAATAAAACCACCTGCTTAATATTGTGTCCAGTACTGTGCAAAAGTTTTAGTCACCATATTATCTTTAGTACAAATTTTGTTATATATTTTTATTCTATCTCATTATTCATCATTATGTACAATTACATTATTATGTATACTTGCATTATGTACAATTCCACACAATATTTCCAAACATGAATAAATAAATAAATAAATAAATACCAGAAGAATATTTTCATGTCTAAGAAAGCATCATATTTTGTGAAAGACCAGTTTTGACACCAAAAATACCCGATGTAGGTTCCTGGTTTTTGCATGAAAATAGAAAGGAGCAAGTGTCACAAAGTAACCAGAACTCTCCAGCACGCTTAGTGTAGATTACTTACAACTTTTTATCATTATGTAATATTAATATTATGTCATACTTGATAATACAAGGTGGCACACAGCTTTTTCTTTCTCAAAACTTTTTTGATTAATGATAATATTGACTACATCATTTGTATTTGTCCTGCGAGCTCTGTATTTTTTTGCACTCCTGCAAGTTGCAGTGACTGATTTCGCCTGTCCACTTCTAGTGAAATGATGAACCATGGTTCACCATGGTTCCCTTTGAATTGAGTAATTATGCTCCCTGCGGTTTAGAATTTCACTTAAGTTACCCAGTAAAGTGGACGGCACAGTATCTTAAGTATCATGCTCTGGGTTGTCCACTTGGCAGGGCACTATTAGTGTATACAGAATGTAGCATACGTATATCTCACTCTCAGAGTTTTTTGGTTTTCTAAATACTGCTTTACCTCATACTGCGGACCCACTATTTTCATTAAGCTGTTATGAGCCACAAACCATAATCACTTATCACCTTATTTGATTTAGGGCTTTGTATTTTTACATATAGAGAAGATATAAGATGCAGAAGAAAAAAGAATATGTTCACATTTGTTGAACTAGAGAAGATATAGGCTGAGCAAAAAAGAAATAAATAACACAGCCAAAATATGTGTCTCCCATCAGTTGCCCAGGGCAACAACCAGGAAGTCAGTTCAAGGGCACGTACAGAATCAGTCCTAAATTATTGGTGCATGTTTGCAGTCATAAACACATTTTTATCCTTTAGTTCAGGGAATTAGTGCACGGATTGACGCACTGTCATTACTTTGCACCTCTTCTCTTAATCTTTCCGGTTTCTAAGTAGGCTTATCACGTCTACACTCTTTTGTCATTCTGTCTGCTTTTCCTTATATGGTCAGTGTTTCCTGTTCTCTGTCTGCCTGTCTTGCAATGGCTGCTATGAATTCAAATTTTCTTTTTTTTTTTTCAGAATTGTTTGAAATGTTTGTATTCAATTGCCTATTTAGCCTATTGTTGTGATGGATCCAGACACTATTCCAGGAATGCTGGGTGAGAGGCAGGAATACACCCTGGATGGGGTGTATTCCATGACATAGCACCATGTCCATATGTATTTACACCAAAAGGCAATTTATATAAGTTAGTTCACCTAACAGTTTGTTTTTGTGAGACAAAAGAAACCACATAGCTCAGAGGATACCCAGGTACACATTTTAACTCAAAATCGAACCAGGGACTCTTGAGCTGAAAAAAAAAGTGAATGTGATAATTTGTTGTGACCAAAAATAGTTTATCAATGGTTATTATGTAGATAGGTTAGCACTGTCGCCTTACACCTCCAGGGTCCGGGTTCGATTCCCGGGCAGGCTCGATTCCCGTCTCTGTGTGCATGGAGTTTGCATGTTCTCCC
>JAQQZT010000012.1:6854515-6867416 GCA_030068275.1 Clarias platycephalus | reverse complement strand
TAAAATATGAAAATAGATATTCCCAAATATTGGATTTTTAATTTAATTTTGTTTTTAATGACCCGCCCCAACCCGCCTCGCAAATAAAGTGACAATTTCTTGACCCGCCCCAACCCGACCCGCGGGTTACCCGCGGGGTCCGCGGGTTACGAGACGACCCGCGCATCACTACTACACGCCCAATCCATCTTATAATTGCAATAAAAATAATACTGCAACAAGCAACATATTAGAAATGTAAAATTTGGTGTCTTACAGAGAAAAGGTTTCCTTTAAGAAATCCATCTTACAGAAGTGCTTAAGACATAAGTACTGCATTGCCATTGCTGCACATTTGACTCACTTAGCAGACAACAATCTATAAGATAAGAAGTTGAGTGTTTGTGTAAGGACTTCACTGAGAACCTCCAACCACCAGCTCAGAACTTACTGTAGCAGTCATCTACCCCTGAACAAACAAGGAGGGATGTAAAAAGATAAAATACAAAACCTCCGAGTTGTATGTAATTATAGTATGTAACCATAGAAACAATGAAAAAAGATATCCAAACATTTAAATTACAAATTAACTTGTTAAATTTATTTAACTTTTGAAAATCTGCAATAAAGCTGACCTTTAGACGGCCTGAGGTGAATGAACTCCAGGCAGAGAAGTAATCAAAACTGAACCATGCTATTCCTTCTTCTGATTTTTAGTCTCGCAGCAGTAAGTTAGCAGTGGAAGTCACGCCCTTTAGACGTGGCAGTTCCACACACAGCAGGTGCTGCCAGACTGGAAGCTGAGTCTTTTCTGAGGAGAGAAAGAAATGAAAAAGACTTTCATGAAGTAGGAGTTCTGTGGGCGAGTAATAGCCGGTACTTAACAAGACATCTCTTTAATGAGCTCTTTAATCTTACAGCAATATTTGACAAGTTACTTTGTGACAAAAATTAAGTGTGTGCTTCATTCTTCTACCATCCTTCCACCCGTCCATCCATCCATTAATCCATCTATCCATCAATCACTCAATCCATCTATCCAATTCAATTAAATTAGCAATTCTAATATTTTCGTCAAAAGACATCGTCACAAATCAGCCTTACAGGAATCCAGTTATACGTTTACAAATAAACAGATATTTATATACTTACATAACTGTTACAATATTTTAATTATTTAAAAATTCATTTACAGTATTTCATATACACTACAAAACATATTTAAACATACAGAACTTATTTAGTTCTGTGTGGTTTTGCACAGATCCATAAGTACTGAAAAGTCCAGTAGAAAAGTTTGCATGCATTCAAAGAGATAGATAAATAAATAGAGAGAGTGAGAGAGAGAGAAAGGGAGAAGCACTCCATGGAACGAGGCACAGGACTGGAGGCTTCAAAGCTGCTCTCATCTCTCCCACTCTTCCACTCCTGCCTGAGGGCCCATTGTCACCGAACTGTCATCCATTCACATGCAAACACACCTGATTAACGAGCCAAGAATCTCTCGGCCTCAAATCGCCTGCTGACGTCTGAAAGGATTCATATACTGTACATACACCACCCCGCACCCCTGTTATGAATCTTTACACATTTTCTAGTTTGTTTTGTTTAACAAAAAGCAGAATTTTTTTGGTTGCACCAATCAATACCTCAATTTCAATTGCTATTTCAAATGTTAGTTTTCTATTATCGAAGACTTACAGTACAGCTTTACACATCTGGATTCTCAAATATTTGGCATTTGTCTGGCGAAAATGTTCAACAATCGTCAGATTAAATGGAAATATTTGGTGAAGGTCAGACTGAGTCTGGACTTTAACTTGGCAATGCTAATGGGAAGTGAGAAGTCAGAAATTGCAATTAAGTCATTGTTAAGATTCCCACATTAGGTCTGTGTGTATAGAGTGCTTGGCAGTAAAAGTCTAAAGTTAAAAGTAAGGTAAAAAGTAAATTTTATTTACTGTTGTTTTGAGATTCGATTTACCTAGTCAGAAAGCAGAATTTCCAAGCTACATGTTTATCCCATAATTTAGGTTAATCCATGTAGTTTAGCACATGTAGGTAGTGGATTTTGAACAACTCAAGTGTAGTTTTGAATATAGTCTTAATTTTTTTGTTATTTTGTTTGAATTCCAAACATCCCCAAATCTCCCATAGGGCTAACAACGTTCCTTCTTTGTTCCGCTCATAACAATGTTTCTGACACGGGTGTACAGGGCAGACAGATACTGAAGGCCATTCTGACTGCAGCAGCAGATTCCTTAGTGTGATCATAATGATGCTTTTGGATGGCCATGCAGGTTGAAAGGGTGCGCGGTAATAGATCAGACAGATACGAGAGCTCTTGTGCTCTACTGAGAGATGCTACAGTCCACCCAGGGCACCAGAGATGACTGACAAGACATGCTAATAAGTTCTGGAAAGGATTAGAGAGACAGGAAGACAGTGGGACAGAGCCAATGAAGGGAACAGATGGATGCACAGTTTGTTCTATTTGCAACATGTAAAATAAGGGGCTTCTGGGGGGTAAAGAGCA
Source organism: Clarias platycephalus (assembly GCA_030068275.1). Classification (NCBI taxonomy): domain Eukaryota; kingdom Metazoa; phylum Chordata; class Actinopteri; order Siluriformes; family Clariidae; genus Clarias; species Clarias platycephalus. Next base: position 6,864,901 of record JAQQZT010000012.1, on the reverse strand, counting down.
CAATTCCCCTTACAGTTCAGTGTGTGTTTCATTTACATTCATTGATCTGGCACAAAGGGAGGCATCAAATTCATGTGCACAGTGCAGGGTCTATACCACTTTATCTTGTATGCAGGGTCACAGTGGGCCTGAAGACTATCCCAGGAGGCTTAGGACACAAGGCGGGATACACCCTGGAAACCTTCTTCTATCTATGGTGCAAACCACAGTTAAGGTTAAATTTATGGCATGTAAAAAGAGCAAAAAGCATTTAAAGACTATATTCCAATTCCTAGCTTACCTGCATCTGGTGATGAAAAAAATATATATTATTATTGGATTCTTCAATTATTTTTTTGGATAGATAAGGGACCTTAACCTAAAAAATATATTAAAAAAAAAAAAAGATCCTTTTAGAAGGATTTGGAGAGTTCAAGCTATCCAAATGTAGGACTATGGCTGCATGGTGGCTTCTTGGTTAGTACTGTTGCGTCACACCTCCAGGGTTGGGATTCAAAATGGGCCTCCAATCTTGGTGTGTGTGGAGTTTGCATGTTCTCTCTTTGCTTGGTGGTTACTCCAATTTCTTTCCTCAATTCAAATACTGTACATGAGGTGTAGAAATGATCATAATGTATGGCTGGATGTGTGTGTGTGAGTGCTTGTGCCATGCGATGGGATAGCGCCACATCCATGGTGTAACCTGCCTTGTTCTCTGAGCTGCCTGTGATAGGCTAGAGGCCTCATGTGTGATCATGTGTGGTCATCCCTGTGGTCACTGCAGTAAAACCTAACCCTTGGTGCAAAAAAAAAAAAAAAAAAAAAAAATTCAGGTGATCTTGGTGACTGAGGCAGGAAGTTGAGAGAAACTGTTTAACACTGAATGGTCACTCATCTTTAAGTGTATTTGCCTGAATAAATTGTTCACACAATTCTTTAATCTTAACCCTTAATAAAGTATTTATGCTACCAGATTTTATGAATGCCTTTATACATTTATTCTTCCTAATCTAACCAAACAAGTAAAGTGTTTCTCCATCCATGAAGTATGTGATAACCATGAGACAACCTCAGAGTGATAGAATGGACATGTTGTAGTGATCTTCTCGCAACTCTCACAGCACTACCATTAGTCATGCAAAGGAGATAAAGTTTGTGATAATAAATGCCCAGATTTCTGCAAATGCATAATTTTCATTTAATTATTCAGATGTGTCAGCCAAACAGTTTCAGACTCTTTTTCTTTCTTGCCCTTTTTTCCATGGTGTGACAGATGATCCCACTAGAGCTGAAATGTATGTGCATCGACGCTGAAAAAGGTGTAACAAGGTGAACATGAGATGTATTCAGTGGTGTGTATGCATAACAAACCAGTGGTGCTACTCAAACTTGAACATTTTATTGAATTATAGTTAGTTTTCTACAAAATAACTGTCCAGGGTATGTTCAGTAATCAGCATCTGTTCTGACTGGGTGGTCTCAACTAGCAGACTGGGTCTTAGAGGTATCACTTGTTGGCTTGCACTTCTGGCATGACTATAATTATTGGACGGGCAACAACAGGACAGGCCGCCCTTTGTAGAATGCTCTTGTCAAAATGCAGATTTGTAGTCAAGTCAAGCTTTCATTAATGACCAGCTGCAGAGAGAGAGAGAGAGAGAGAGAGAGAGAGAGAGAGAGAGAGAGAGGAGAAATGATAACCCAGGTCCTGAGCCTGACGAGCAAACTACTTTTCCATGTGGCTGGTCAAAATCCCTCAGTGAGACACATGGCTTGTAATGGCCTATTGATTTTGGCAGGGCATTTATGGGGATACATAACTTGGTGGGGTTAAGCCTAGAATGAAAATCACTAACTTGCAGAAAAGATGCATCTGTCTGTAGGAAATGTACACACAATCATTCAGGAATACCAGCATTTCTGAAAGGTGAGTGCACATTGGGTACCAAGAGAGCTCACTGCCTTCGACAGGCACAGAAGATTGATAATCTGTAGGTAATCACAAGGACCTTTTGAAACAGGATGTCCAAACACAGCACCGGTGTACCGGTGGAATCCAAGCACTAGTGAAACTAAGTGCATTAGTGTTGCAGTGGACTTTATAGATAAATCTAAAGATTTGACTTGAACACATAATTCTCATAATCTCATAAGAACCTCATCATTTTTGGCATTCTTATGTTATGGTATATTAGTGGGGGAAAAAAGATATCGATCCTAATTAATTACTAAACAGTTATGTACAGGCTATGCAAATGCTCTACATTTTTGGGAATTAAAGCAATTTGAAACACTGTACACTAGCCCCAAACTTATGGGACAGTGGAGTCACCAAAACTTTGAAAGAACCATTCACAAATTTGAACCTGATGATGTGAAATATGATGAGATGATAACCGGGCTTAACTAATGAATTGGGATTTAATAATTGAAAGCTCTCGTATCTTTTGTCATCAAGTGCTTGGATTCCCATTTTCCCTGCATGAGGTTGGATTCCCACTTTTGGGCAGTTTTAGATAGTAGTGAGGACGGTCCATATCCTAGTAAAAAATAAAGATCACAACTAATATGAAGCTGGTGCTAACCTGGTCCAATAAGTATTTATTTGTTAAATTTGAAGTCTCCCTGACTTCAAATATAGCATGTCGAATTAAGCTCATGTGTGCTCTTACCCATGTGCCCTGAGCCCAGGCATTCTCTGCCTGGTGTGCTGCCCACATGATTGTAATTTATGTATTACACTTAAATGCTGGTATTCATCAGTTCAGCACAGCTACTTTACAAGTTCAGCACACGAAGCATAGCTGTGTGTTCTGCACATGAAAATGACTGACTCACCAGCTCACTCATTTTACCCAGGCCTCATTTCTGGTTTAATTACAATGGTCAGGAAACTCAGACTTTGGAATAGAACGCTCGCTTACTCACACATGTATATGTATGCATGCACAAGCTTGCGTATTAATAAAGCAAGGTAGGGGATGACTGAGCTTGCATAAAGAAACTATTTCTGGAGCAAAAACTGATATAACAGTCTGCTTTCATACTGTTGACCGAGATCAAAAACAGGCTTCTTAACCTAAAATGCTTCAATTATTATATAAAGGTTACAATGGAGGCTGCAGTGAGCATAAGCCAGAATATTCTTTCTTTCTTGCTTTCCTCCTTTCTTACTTACTTTCTTTTTTTTTTTGGTAGGACTGCAGGAATGTCATCGATCCGCATTGGTGCAAAATCAGAAGGTCCTTTCATGGGCTTTGAAAATCATTTGCTCAGTGGTTAAGAGTTTGCAGCAATAATGGAAAAAATCCAGTTATTAAAAGCTTTTTTTCCCCCTATAAAATACCCTGAATTTCTTTTCTGTTTTTCAGACACTTTTTTTCTGACTCTTTAATAAAGTTCAGCTTTTCCTTGCGAGACTGGAGTGACGCACATAGCCGAGGTGATGTCGCCTATTGTTGCCATGGATACAGAGGGATTCCTCAGGATGCCAGCCGGAAAGACCATAGATGGTAGAACACACATGGAGAGACAGAGAGAGGGAGAGAGAAAGAGAGACAGAGAGAGGGGGAGAGAGAGAGAGAGAGAGAGAGAGAGAGAGAGAGAGAGAGAGATTATAACTTACACACAGCAGATGCTGCAGATATATTAGAATTTAAAAAAGCATGTGTACATACACCCACACACTGCAGAGACGGACGCCTTTACAGGTGATTTAGTTTTCTATTACAGGTGACAGTCATCTATTCTGCATAATGCATGAGAATTACAGATACAGAAAGAATAGAGAATGAGAATAGGAAATGCCATGTTAGTTACAATGCTGCTCTTTTTGTCAATTTGTTCCAGTTGCAATGTGGGTGTGTGTATAAATGAGTGTGCATTGGTTTGATGATTAAAAAACCTTGCAGGAACATTTAACAGAACAATTTCTCTGTCAGATTTGATCATTTCTAAGACAAATTTTAACACATTTATCTTCAAGTCATTAAAAACACAACAAACGGAAATTCTTCCACAACGTTTCTTGCACATAATAGTATAGAATGTCTCAGTATGGTGTAGTAATACAGTTCTTGTTTTCAGCATGACAGTAAAGACATGGTTAGCCCAGTTTGGAGAGCCCTGCGCAGAGCCCTGGCCTCGTCCCCACTGACACCTTCGGGATAAAATGGAACACCGACTGCATCCTCACACAACATCAGTGCCTGACCTCACTAGTTATATTGTAGTTCAAAGACCATAAATCTCTACCATTTTCTTTTCTTGGGGTTTTTCAATTTTATTTTAAGGATAGTAAAATCGGATCATCTGATCCACATCATCTGACACCATCATACCATTGAAAACTTCTCATTGTCTAATCAGGTTTTGACTGGCGCTGCATGGAGAGGCTGAGTTGTATGCGTTAAGAGTCTTGCTCAAGGACCCAACAATGGTGACCTGGGGGTGGAATGGCTCAAGCAGCCTATTCCCCGGTCAGACACCCAGAGCCTCACCCAGTGACATAAATCCCAAAAGTGATGCTTCTAAATATTTCCTAAACAGTGATGGTTATTATAACAACACATTGATCTGGGTGGTATTCTGTTACATAGGGGGAAAAAATACTTTCAACTCATACAGTATATGGTGCTGAAATCTCATATTCAAACATTGAAACATATTCAATGTTTAATCTAGATCCACACTGAACCTGAACAAAATGGAGTATTTACTTTGAATGAAGGAATGAATAAATGAATGAACAATTAATCTTCTACTCAAGCCATAAGTGAGCTGCACATGACGTTCAAGTTCTCAGATGATGGACACAGAACACACAACATGAAACGATCCTCCGACCACAGCCATTAGTGCTGAAACACCTTATTACATTAGCACATAATTACTTAATCACAATTAATTTCCCTCTCTAAAGAAAAATCCAGTGGGAACGATTAACGATGACGCACTTTACTTTAACAGCCTGACTTCATTATGGTCATAAGAGGATTCTCTAAAACACACACAGTTCCAGCTGGTGTGAGACCAACCTACATGGGAGATCCCTGAAACATACCGGCCTACGCGCTAAGAGAGGTGGACAAGCTCAAGTGCACATTCGCACATTCTGTGCCAGAAAGGCTGAGCAGGGAAGCCCATATTCATACAGTTTCCGGCCTCCGCTTGAAGAGAGAGAGAGAGAGAGAGAGAGAGAGAGAGAGAGAGAGAGAGAAATCCCTTAAATTATTTAGCAGTAAGGGGAACCCATCTGCATTCTCCGCCCTGGAATGCATTAACCTGAAACTGCCTACCTCCCATCTGGGTAAGCAAGAGGGAGGGAGGTGAGAAATCCTCACTCTTAGTGTTTTTCTCTCTATATCTCTCATAGCAGGAGCTTAAAATGATTTTATAATATTTCTCGCTTGAGCACCGGTGTCACAGGGGTGGGATATTCACCTGTCATGCAGAAGGCCCAAGAAAATGTCCCATATCCGGTATCTGGGGATGCAGGGCATGCTTAGTGCCTTTCCAGAGTCTGGATAAATATAAGAGGGTTGTGTTAGAAAGACCTGGTAATCCTATGGCAAAAAAAAAAAAAGTGCAGGTCTCCAAATGGGATCGGACAAAAAAACAACACACAACGGCTGTAAGAAAAGTAATGCAAAATAATGAATAAGCTTTTAATTAACTGACATAGGTCATTCAAACTGAACATGTTAGTAACTCTTCTTCTGTACATAGAGTAACCCTTCCTCTATACAAATGGACCCATTGCCAATATAAAGAAAAGTGGAGGATTTTTACCTGATCTCAAAGGAAAATTCACATTGACTATGGGGTTGGATTTCATGCGAATATCATCTCAGTGCTAAACCCTTAGACATTATAACTTATTATACATATTAAGGGCTCTAAATATTGAACACTGTTCCTTTAAATGACATTTTCCATCCAATTTGTCTGTTTCCTGCTTTGCTAATTATGTTTATTTATGATAATTAATACATTTACCCTGCCCACAGTGAACAATTTAACCTGGTTCACCGAGTCCTCTGAACGAGCACACTAAAATCTCGAGGCTATTAAGATTTTGTGTAGGTATGATATAAACTGGGACTTCCATGTTGATCACTTTTTCTTAAATTTAATTCCCAGTCTAATGAAAACTTTAAATGTTGCCAGATTTGAATGCCCACACACTTCCATATTTAGTTCTTTGGATTAATGCCATACTGAATATTGATCATGATGCTGTATTGATCTGTAAACGTCTATTTAAAAAATGCAGATCTGAAAATTCTCAGAGGGACTAGAGGGAAAGACATGGTGCCTTCTCCGCCCACTACCTTATGTCGACAGAGAGACATCATCTGGCAGCTGTAAGTCTGAAAAGCAGCAAAATGAATATCACAAGCAACCCGTTAGCATCAGAGACTGAATCATGTTTCTTCATGAGTTCTGCCTTCCAAATCGGCCTTTATCTCTGCACTCTCCAAACAATGCGTTATTTCAGACTTTGGCTTTACTTTTTTATGCATAACCGTGTCTTGGAAGGTAGCATGGTGGTGTAGTGGTTAGCATTGCAGCCTCATGCCTCTATGGTCGAGGGTTCAAGTTCTACCTTTGGATCTGTGTGCGTGGAGTTGCACGTTCTCCTTGTGCTTGGAAGGTTTCGTCTGGGTTCTTTGGCTTTCTCCCACAGTACAGACATGCAGGTTAGTCAAATTGCCTGTAGAGGGTAAGTATGGACCCTTTGATGGATTGGCACCAGAGTGTACCCAGCCTAGGGATAGGCTCCAGGCTTCCACCACCATGTACAGAATAAATGGGATATAGAGAGTGAGAGAGTCTCTAGTAAACACATTAGTTTGCAGGAGAACACGTGTTTAAAATGAGAGAAAGGCCATCACAACCAGCACGTGTTAACAAATTTGGTGAGAAAAAAAAAAATTCAGAATGCACAGGACATTGAACCTGAAGGCAAATGGCCTGCAGTGAGCACATATTGAATCTCCTCTTTACTGAGAGAAAATGTCTGCTAAATGCAGTAAATGTAACCTCGATGACTTTTGGAGGGAGTGAAGTGCATTTTATCTCAGTATACATAAGAGCAGTTGAGGGTTAAGGGTCTTGCTCAAGGGCCCGACAAGAGCAACTTAGTGGAGCTGGGGTTTGAAACTGGGACCTTCCACTCAGTAGTCCAATGCCTTAATCACTGAGCTACCCTTGCCCTCACTAAGGTTAAAAAGTACCTTGAAACATTGATGTAACTTGCTATATCAATCCTACAGTATATCTGGTGTCAGTTTTCCTTCAAATAGACATACTACATATCTGACAGTCCAGTGACAGACCACACCAGGCGGTTAATATTTGGTACAAAAGTAAAAGGTGAAGTAATCTTTTGATTCCTGGCTAATGCTTCTTATTCCTGCATAATTTAAGACCACTGCATTTGACAAATCTTGAGACTTTAATTCTAATACTGATCGATACTGACAGAGCTGTACTGTATACAGTGCCTATATTAATATAAACACAATATATGATGTATACAGATTTTATTTAGGAAAGCTTTTATAACCAATAATGCACCTTACACCATGATACATTCCAAAAATCTATATTTAATTGCACATTTAATCATAATTAAAAGCAAAGTAAAAACAATTCATTACACCTGAAAATATCTGTGTGGGTGGATCAGATGACATTCTGGCACACAGTCGTGTCTCCCAAACAACATATAATAGTCATGTGCTAATTCTAGAAGCAAAAGTATAAATGATCCACAGTGTCTTTGTTTTATCACAAGTAGTGAGTCATGAACGTGTCATGTGTTGCCACAGTTTGTATTTTTTTTTTTAAATGGCATTGTGGTCAGAATAAGGTGGAACTGTGTGCATGCTTTCTGAATATGTGCATTTACATCATGAATTCACATAGAAAAGCAGTGACAATTGACAAATCTGGGGAATAAGTTCAATGATTTAAAGTATTTAGATACAGGTGTCAGGTTGGATAGTGGGCATGGGATGGAGATAATCCAGTTTACATTCTAAAGCCATTCTACCGTATTTCACGATTTTTATTTTTAACAGACTTTTTAATAAAAAGTACTTTTTCTCCAGGGTTCGATTTTAAAAAAACTCGTTTACAGGAACCGTCTTTGTACAAATACATACTTTTTTTCATACTTATTCAATACTTTGTTTTTTTGCATTTTAAATGTCGTTCTGATGAGAGAAAAGGGGTGATTGAAGACCCAGCTGACCTAGCACATTAAAACCCCCAGTCTTGTTGATTTAACACCATACAGTGTTTATGTAGACTCGAGCACATACCCTATGAACTCTGACACTGTTATCAAGACAAGAGTATGATTTGTGTACTATTAGTTATTTGCTATTCATAGATTTCTCATTGTTACAGTTACACATTTTCAAAGTAATGAGGATACTAAATGACATGATAAGAAATTAGGTAAGCAGTAGGTGTTATGTAGGCGTGCACTATAAAAAGAAATTCAGCCTTTGTGTATCTTATACATATAAATTTTACTGCAATAAGTTAAGTATGGAAATATAATTAATTACATTTAATGAGTTTGTCATAAATGTACAAATTTCTACCTGCTGTCAACTTTTATTCAAGTGAAAATTCAGGCCATCATTTAATTATGTTAATTCATGAATCATGTCTTTTATTGTTACTGCAAGTATCTGTATTTTTAAGGTCATGGGCGGTCGTATTTCAAGCATTTCACTGCATATCATACTGTGTATAACTGTGTATGTTCAAATAAAATTTGAATTTGATGTGATTATTAGGATCTAAACCAAAGGTGTGTGTGGTTTCCTTAAAAAGAATATTAACATATTATTGTTTTTAATTATAAAGCATAGCACTGTCCTCATGGAACGCTTGGGAAAAACTGTCATCAGTTTTGACATTATGTGTGAGTTTGGGCTTTGGCAGTCCCTCAACCTCAGCCACATCACTCTACGTAGTTCATAACTGATATTAACAAATGATGTGCACCAGACTGTTATTTTAATATTTCTTCTTTGCAAATCTGCCAGAAATAACAGAGTTAGTTATTTATAGGGTGCTGCAAATCCTGATATGTACTGTATAAGCTGTCTTTATCATTGTTCCATTGCTTCCTGTTTAATCTTCCATTTTGGTTAATTCCTGAGGACCCCGACTGAGGTACCCAGCTCATTTAATGCCGGTGCCGGTGCAAAGGCCGGGTTTCTAATAAGCACCTGTGTTCAATTAACTCCACTCTGTCCTAGTCTATTTAAACCAGGCTCAGTTCTCAGTCTAATTAGCAGACTTTGTCCACTGTCCAGTCAAACCATATTTTCTGGATTTGCCTGTACCTGACCCTTATTGTTTTTTTACCTATTCCCTGTTCATAATCCCTATTGATTAACTGCCACGTTATGTATATTTCCTCACTGGATAGTTGAACCAATAACTGGATTTTAGATTCTGCCCAAGTATCTCTTGCCGTTTACTGATTGTGCCTGTGAACCTGACTACTGCCTGTTTTGGACCGGACCTCAGCCAGCTCCCTGTCAGTAACCCTGACTGCCTGTTGATATGTTTATGACTTTGTTATTTGGATTGGGATTAGCCGTTTTGCATACAGTAAGTGAGGTTTGACTGTGTTGCTGGCCTGATACCTCCTGCGCTGAACTGGTCTGACTGATACGTCTCTCGCTATGTTCCAATGTACCTTCCCAGTTTACTCATGCACTGTTGCTTTCTGCCTACAGTTCCATCTGTCTCCAGCTCTTGCTCCTGAGCACCGTGAGCATCTCAAGTCCTCCTACAGACTACACAAAAAGTTGTCCAATCTCCACCTGTGTTCAAGTCCTTATCCTCACCCTCTTGCACATTTCATGCACTATTATTACCTGTTTACAATAAATATAGAAAAGACTATATCTGGTGTCTTGCATTTGGCTCCTTCTCTAAATCTTGCTACAATTGCAATTATTATATGAAAGATTGCTCTTTCACGCCTGCATGAAATAAAGAAAAAGTTTAGTTGCAGAATTACAGCTCTGATACAGATGTCTAATTCCACAAGTTTCTAACTATTGTATCTGTGCTCCTCTTTAAGATTTGCAGACTTTAAAGTGTTTAGCTGATTTTAGGATGACTATGTAAACACCCTGTTTAAAAGCTGAGACTGGATTCACTCTGACAAACACTTTAAACTGGGCCTGAACCAGCTTTCCAACGATAATCCACACAAACATTTAGATTCCAAGAAAAAGTGTGTTTGTGAAGCATGAATGTATGTGTCATCATTTCTGCTGAAAAATGTTAGTGTATATTTGTGTGTGTGTGTGTGTGTGTGTGTGTGTGTGTGTGTGTGTGTGTGTGTGTGTGTGTGTGTGTGTGTGT
>JAQQZT010000012.1:6834995-6848632 GCA_030068275.1 Clarias platycephalus | reverse complement strand
TCCTGGGATAGGCTCCAGGTCCCCGTGACCCTGAATACAAGGATGAAGCGGTATAGAAGATGAATGAATGAATGAATATTCTGCCTAGGGTCAAGAGTGCCTGGAGTCTATCCCTGGAACTTAGGACACAAGATCAGGGATACCCCAGATAAGATGCCAACCCATTACAGGGCACAAGCACACACTCTTGGAAAAGTGCTTGTCTTAGAGCTGTAGAAGAAAACTGGAATACCTGAATAAAAGCCACCAAGAACATGGAAACTCCACAAACACAGGATCAAGGGCAAGGTTGCCAGATTGCAGATGACTCAGATCCGGATCTGACCCAGATCTGCTTTGGCTCTAGCATATTTGCATTACATCTTCTGTGGATCCAGATCAAGTCATGTAGATGTGAAGTGAAAGTGCTAACCGCTAAGTCACAGCGGAAAACATGTGGATTTAAAATCTTGGGCAAATAAAACATTCAAGATTTCCCAGTTTAGTTAGTTGCTTGTTGTTGCATTTAAAGGAGATGCACTTTAATATGCACAATTTAGAAATTCTTCTAAAATCTTTGTCTTTTTTTTTTTTTTATTATATGGGGGTAGTTCTGAGTCCAGTATTAACTTGTTAAATATGTGCTGAGTCTATACTGTAGTCGCCTTTTGGGAATGTTGGCAGGATGCTTTCTGACGTGGCAATAAAATGGGATGTAAACTACAGCTTTGAAAATTGTACCAGAGAATGAATCAAATTTCATACAAAAGTCTCCAGGTTTATATACATGATATAGATTTTTCTGCAATCACTGTCATAATTAAAAGTGAAAAGATGTGAAAATGGTTGAAAACAGGACATTTTTTAAAAAAAAAGGAGACTTTGTGCACGAGGCAGGGTACATCCTGGACAGGGTGCCAATCCATCCCAGGACACACACATACTGTATACACACACTCATTCACACACTACAGGAAATTTGGGAACGCCAATAATCTGAAAGCCTAATCTGCATGTCTTTGGACTGTGGGAGAAAACCAGAGTACCCGGACGAAACCAACCAAGCACGTAGAGAACATGCAACCTCCATGCACACAGAGACAGGAATCAACTCTGGCCGGGAATCGAACCTGGACCCTGGAGGAGCACGGCGACAATGCTAGCCACTACACCACCATGTCGCCACAATCAAGGTTCAATAGACAGAAAAAAACTGTCCACAGAGATGCAAGAAATAAAGTATTTGATCTGGGTTGCTGACTAGAATGATTAAAGAAAAAACAGAGCCTAACAGTAAGTACTTGTGGTGTCCACAATCGAAAAATGCCAGTAAAAGTAAAAAAGTTAGGGGAATAAATTATTAAATAAGTGAAAGTAGGCTAAAGTGGAACTGATGCTGACAATAAGATAAACAAGTGCAAAGGCCAGCAACGTTATGACACTGAAAATAACAGACATGAAGAAAAAGTGTTCCCTGTAGCAGCAGGGCTTCAAGCAGACGAGGTCAAATGTTAGCTAAACAGCAGAAGAACAATGACCCTGTATAATGCTGTATAATGCAGGTGTTTAGGTGGCAGGATAAGTAAGGTGAAGTGTCATAGGAGCATCTCCATGCCTTCTGACTGACTGTAAAGGTTAACACATTGCAATAGAGCAAATAAAGTAAAAAAGAAATTTTGCTCTATACAGTATACTGTATGTGTGCATGGTGAGACCAGCATTTTTCAGGACATTGCCTGGGACAACAGTGACCTCATGAAAGACCCCCTAAGAAGTCTAGATCTCGTGCCATGTGAATTTTTTCCTGTTGGACTAAGCAAAGAAGGATTTGCTCCAGGACTTGATCGCATGGATTCAGGAAGTTCTCAGCAATATCTCAAATGACTTCCTTTAGAAGGGCATTCCATCCCCGACCATTTGAGGAAACTGGTTGACGCCATCGGTGCCTAGGTTGGAATTTAAAGATTTGCTTTAATTTTCCTATGTATTAAAGTTAAATACTGTTTAAATAAGTTTGTGCTAGAAATGTGGACTTTATTACAAATTTTAAATGACTATATAAGATGTCAGGCATGTGTTAAATGTGTTCAGTTGGGTTTCATTTACACTGCTGTCCATCATACTGTATGTTATATATTCAATTTCAACTATATGTTGAAATTCTAAAAGCAATTCTTTCTAAATCGTTCTGCTTCCATTTAAAAATGACTCAAAACACAAAAAAAATAGCCTTCATTTATTACTTAAATTCCTTTCCACTTTTTTTGTTGTTGTTGTAGCTACTCTCTGCATCTCATAATGTTTCCAAGCCAATAGTTTAGCCTTGAGTTCAGAAGCTGTACCTCTACTCGAAGCCTCTTACTGATGTTTGAGAGAAATTCATATTAGGCCGAGAAAAAAACTATGAAGTACCCTTATTCCCACTTCCCATTTGGCAACCATATTCTTTTAAGCATAGGACATTGTGAACGGTTAGCATCTGATTGTCAGTGAGCTGTGGCTAGTTGTGTCTGAGTCAGCATCTCTGTTTGTAAAAGCTTGCTTCCTCAGCATAGTCTTCTATCATTAGTACCTATTAAGCACACAAGTCCAGTCTCTCTGTTTGGATTGGGATAAGGACAAACCTCTTTAGATTTACGTCAGAGGGCCTACAGTTAGAACCTGACTGGGGGGAAATTATATTAATAATCCAATTTTTACAGCTTTCTTCATCTGCTGATGATGCAAATACAAATACGCAGCTCTTAGTTAATGTCTGATCTGTGTTTATTGATGGCCTGGCTGAAGGGTTATTTAAAAGTGATGATGTAGGATTAGTTTATGTCCCTAGAGCTGCAGTCAATATAATATAGGAAAAGCACAAGGTCGTCCTAGAAGGCCATCATGTTCTAAAAGTGGATTCAAGTCATTTAATATATGAAGCTTATAAATGCAGCGAAATCACAGCTGGTGGTAAAGGCATGTGTCTGTCAGAGACGTTTGGTTACTACAGTGGCTTTGATTAAATTATTAAGCAAGAACAAATTGTATAAAAAACAAGGAAGTGGCTTGTTGTTGTTGTTGTTGTCGTCTATTCTATCATCACGAAACCAAAAATAATATATCTTCAGCCCATGTTGATCCAATAATCCAATAATAAAGGCTATAAATTGTTTCAAGGAAGCAACAATTTGAAAACTATAAAGCTTTTATTTATTTAGTTTTTGTATTGCAAAAATAACTATGAATTGCCAAAATGGTTTTAAGACATGATGTGTTGTGACATTTACAACTTCAAGAGTTTTCAAAGTTTTAAAATAAATCCTTTTTTTTTTTTTTTTTAAGTTTGTTGTCATCAGTATAATGTCATATATATATGTCATATATAAAAATCTGGAGTATTTGAAAAAGATTGGTGCCAGATACACCGACAAATAGGCACATGATTAATGAATTAAGCGAGAAAGGTACATAGCAATGTATCCTATTTTTATATAAAAGTATTACACTGTCATCTTCAAGATGTACCAATAGTATGCAAACCTTTGCTCTTGACTGTACAGTACATATTTACAGTCAATTGTACATGGAGTGTATGATTATCAATTATATACCAATAAACTGGTGACTGGATCAGGGGCATCCAAGGCTAATCCATGTTCATGGGGACCAAATCCAATCACCTACAAAAATCCAATGCAGCCAAAATCAATATTGACTGCAAGCCAGGGCTGCCAACCCAGCCTCCAACCTCGCCAGATCCCAATCCTACTGTCCACCTACTGGATGCACTGGACAAACAAGTCAAAGCTTGTCAAAGCCAACTAGAGTCATGCCCCTAGGGGACAAAGCTGGCCAGGTGGCAAAAGGGAGCCTATACAAGGTACCATGGTCTGACACAGTAAAGCCTATCCCTGAATCATGTTTCATGAATGTAATTATCACAGATCCCATAAAATGCCATAAAGGTTATACGTCTTCTCGCCATATTTCATCACATATCCTTCACAGAAAAGCACATATCACAATAACTAACAATTACTGTTACACATTGGGCTTAGAACCAGTTACACATTGGGATCTAAAACAGTTCTAAGAGGCAGAGTACTTCACAAAATTAGCCATGCGAATGAAGTTTAACATGATGCTGCTTTAATATGGAATTTCCAAAATGGTACATTATTAACCATATACATTTATTATGATTATGATTTTTGTTGTTATTGTTATTATTAAAATATTATTACAAAATATTAATATTAATTTATATTATGTTCTAGTTCCCTTTATGATTGACATTTAACATTTATCCATAAGTGACATTGATGAGTGTTTGGAATGTGGTAGGGATGTCAATCATGCTGGCATCCCCGCCATTTCCCAAGCACACACCAATGTGATATACAGAGAAATATTTTAATAATTGGTAATCATATATCTGGAGGATGGAATTATTACTAATTTGGATTGCCTTATGCTCAGATACTAAGCCAATTCATTTTTTTCTCTCATTAAAAAAGTAAATTTAACTGTGTACATTTGCAGCAGTGGCAGGTGTAGCTGTGTCCCTGGTTCGAGCACCAACAAGCTTCCACTGTGGGTCCTTGAGCAAGATCCTTCAGCCCTTAAGTGCTCAGATACAATTAGATGTCAATCTGGCAACCCAATCCTGTAAGAAACTTCCACTGAAATGATGGTGGGGAGTATTTGTTGCCTGATGTGCCACAATATACTGTAGATGGGCCCTAACCCCCATATACATTTGCAGCAAAAATGTTATTTTTCTTCTTTGTCTTTTGCCTGTTCCCTTTCAAGAGTCACTACAGCAAATCATCTACCTTCATCTAACTCTATGTTCTGCATCCTCTTCTCTCATAGCAACTACTGTAACTTCATGTCCTTTCACACCACATCCATAAATCTTCCCTTTGGTTTGCCTCAAGACCTCCTGCCTGGCAGTTCCAACCTCAGCATCCTTCTACCTAAACTGTATATTCACCATCTCTCCTGTGAACATGTCCAAACCACCTCAATCTGGCTTCTCTGAATTTATCTCCAAAACATCTAACATGGGTTGTCCCTCTGATGGACTCATTGTTGATCTTATCCATCCTTGTCACTCCCAAAGAGAACCTCAACATTATATATTTAATTATAAGATATTAGATTTACATCATTTATAAATAAGGTAAAAGAACAACAGTTAATTTTACATTTACATTTGTTCATTAAGCATCGTGCTTCACCATTCCTGTTAGTTTTACCATGAGAAAATAATTCATCCCACCAATAATATACATTACTAACAAGCCTGTGATCATCCTACCAAGCATCTCATGCCATGCAGTGATGGAAAGAGGAAGAAAATGAAATGAAATGATATTTATACAAGAATTTATTAAGGAAAACGCGACCTGAGATTTAAAAGACACAAAGCCAAGTAATATTCTCTGTCTCCACCTTTTCTCTCTCTCTCATAGATACAATGCCTGGTAATACCCAGTTCATATTAATAGGTGACTTTCCATTTAGTTCCGTGACTCTCATGTCAGCAGGCAACTTAAATGTAATTTGATAGAGTTCATTTAAAGATAATCACTGTCCATGTCGTGATTTCTAAGCTTCTGTAGGTGTTCTAATATGTCTGCAGTCATCTAGTAAACAACTAATGTTCTCGAGGAAGACTGTGATTGAGGTAGAAATTACTGTTATACACAAATGAGCATGATTCAGGAGGAAAAAACTAGCTGGGGGCAGTTGTGGGCGTCAACAACCGGCTGATAAAATCTGAGGATTAAGCGAACTTCAAATATGTTCTGAGATAACAATGTGTGCTTTGTGTTCTATTACATTCTCTGAAACTGCAGTGTGTTTTTGAGTTGCAAACAAACCTATGAACTTCAATAACCTGCTACTTTGATGTGCTGTATTGTCACATCAAATAGAGCAAATAGATGTCAGGCTTTTTTTGGTTAGTTGTCAGAATATGTTTAATCGATTTATGTTTATTTCAGATTAGTTTGTCTAAATTTTTCCCTGCTATGTCAGTGTTTGGTGTCACAGTGGCTTAGTGGTTAGCCCTATCACCTGCATCTCCAGGTCCTGGGTTCAATTCTGGCTGTGCATGGAGTTCGCATGTTCTCACTGTGTTTGGTGGGTTACCTCCTGATACTCGGTTTTCCTCCCACAGTCTAAAGACATGCAGATAGGCTAATTGTCATTTCCAAATTGTCAGTAGTGTGTGAATGTGCATGTGAGTTTTCACCAGAGGTCCTATCACTGTAGTACAAGTGGAAATAAATACAATAGTCAAGGGTGACCTCCACGATTCATAGATGGACTATAGAGGTTTCTAGATGGATGAATGTCATTGTTTAATTGGGTGATACCAGATAGTATAATTATGAATAAATTCCTTCTTTAATTGTGTGCTATAAGGCCAAATGTGCACTTCTTTAACAGGTAATTTGGTTAAGTTAACACAAAGTCCACTTTGTTGAAGTTACCTTCTGTTCACTGATGGAAACGTGGATAGAAAATTGTTCATGGAAATTTCAGTCTTGTTTATTCACAAGCCATCATATCAAAACCATTTGTATCATGTGCCACCTGCTATATTCTTCATAATTTGTGGTGGCAAAAAATAGCCTGCACCTTTTTATTGAATCAGGCAAAGCAGAACATAGAATACCAGAAGTTCACTCAGGTATCACTGTATAAGACCATTCAGTGAATAATTGGTCATTATTATAAATTTAATGCAAACGTTAACTAGAAGCCAATGGGGTGTCGAAGTATGCCCTGTGATGGACTGGCAGCCTGTCCAGGGTGTACGCTGCCTTGTGTCCAAAGTGCTCCTGGGATGAGTTCAGTCTTCCTATGACTTTATACAGGATAAGTGGTATAAAAAATGTATTAAATATCTGTTTGAAATAAGAGAACTATGAATGAAATCTAGGACTCTCTAAGGGAGAATGAAACCTAATTGCACATCTGATATTCAGTCATCCTAATCAGTAATTGTGACATTTGTCTGGCTGCCAATTTAAAGTCAGATTTTTTCAACTGATCTTTTTTTTTTTAATATTTGTCATTGCACAATCATGCAGTAATCACTATTATTTGTTATTGTTGTGCACGGTTCTGCATATTTCTGCATGAATTCCAGTTCTTCCTTTTTTCTCATTGCCGACATTGGCAAAGATCCATATGACACCATTGCATCCTCCCTGCCCTCTCTTGGCCGCTGTCCTTCCTCGTCCTTGACGCTCCCTCCCAATCTGCTCTATTTCCCTACCATGTGTCTTTTCCCTCACAGACATTGAAAGAATGAGAGAATTTGTGTGGGATGTTATGATGAACAGACAAGCGAGGTGGCATCTCTGCGTTGGTAGGGTGCTAATTTAATCTCAGCTTTGTCATGTTGATATGACCACATGCATCATGGTCAGCGACGGGCCTCCGTCACACACCGTCTGGGCTCCTGAGTAAACGGTGTTTGAGTTTAAGCAGGGATTTTACACTTAAATAAACAATACCAAAAATAATAACAGAGAGATTTACATGAAGTATAGAAAAGAGGTGTATAATTTACATGAAACACTAGCTTTTTCTTTTTTTACTTCCTTTCATTTTGGACCTTTTCTGCTACAATTGGTAAATATAAAGGAGGTTTTAGGTTAAGTGATGGACTAGCAGAACTAATCCAACGTTTAATTTCTGGAAAACATGAATCATCGTATAGTCATAATGATGATCAATTAAATATATTGCACCACAGGTATGAAAATCTTGCCACATGATTTTATAAAGTTTAATTAAACCCTTGGGTGGGAAACATTAAAAACTTAAAAAGATAATCATTATAATTTTATTATAATACATTGAATGACACTGATTTGACATAGTTGGTATGTTTGAAAAAAGAAAATCATAAATTTAGATAACTGATGAGTCCTGGTGAGTAGAGCCCATGACATGAAAGTGAAAGTTGTTCAGCTCAATGAGATCTAAATGTCTGCCGGGTTTCGTCTGCATACATGCAAATGTGTATTAACTATGCTGCAAAATCTTGGTCCACTCAGCCAAGCAAATGGCAGCTGATTCCATTCTAGGTGTTAATTTTAATACATTTTTAAATATGTTAGAACCCTCAAAACACCTGGATGCTGGAAAAAACTCTTCCTTAGAAGAACAAGATGGCCCTTCACACATTATGATGTCATCTGTGAACTACTAGACAGGTTAGAAAAACTTGTGAAAAAACATAAGAATTATTTGTATGGATTCCCATAGCCAATTGTTTTTATTTAGAGCATTTAGATTACCTTACCTTTCAATTCTCCTTTCCGTCTTTCATTCACTCACTTCTCGATTTGTTCTTCTAGTTAATCTTGTCCAGAGTAATATTAGTATCCATTTAACATATATCAATCAGCAAAAAATATAACTCATTATCATTGACTATAATGAGAAAAGGTCATCCCATCTCTTTCAATCCCACAAAAAATGTCAATGCAGCACAAATTATGGTAGAATTGCACGAGAATACCATAGTTCACCCCAGTCTGATGAACATGGGGCCTAGCAGGCAAAGAGCCCACGGTCACCGACCCAGTCTCCAAACTTAGATCCAAATCTAATTGAGTAACCATGGGATGTGCTGGACAAACAAGTCCAATCCACAAAGGCCCTATCTAATAACCCACAGACCTAAAATGATCCACTGCTATTGTGCTAGTACTAGACACTACAGCACACCTCCAAAGACCCTACAGGACCTTCATCCAATAGGTCCATGAAACCCTCTAGGCATTTGTACTGAGAACACAGTCAGTTAAGTCAAGTTCCTTGAGGTAGGTACAAGTTTGGTAGTCACAGGAAGCAAGTGCAGCATAAATAATAGAGTAAGGTGTTGGGAGCATTGCAGGGGGGGGGGGGGGTACTAAAATCAAGTCAAGTTTCAGGGGTCTATTGGTGAGCGAGAAAAGATCTGGCAAGAATGAGTTGCAGTAGTCTCTAGATTACAAACAACTGAGCAAGCATCTGGGTGGTCTCGATAGCCTGTTGCTTCTGGTGCTGAAAAGGAGAAATCTGGCGAGCACAACTTACAGTATGAGCAATGAATGATGTCCACAACTACAAAGCATGAGATGGTTCCTACACAATGTTGAATGATGGTGAAGTACCAGACAGTTATCATTGAATTAAATGTGAGCTGCAGTTTTATAAATATACTCCATGTTCTATTGGGTTTTTATCTGCAAATATAAACCAATTTTTTCATTCAAAAGACCAATCAATCATTTGCACTTAATTTTGAATTTCCCAGGTCTGTACCATTGAGGGTGGACATGAAGGAATCAACTGCATTCTAACTAAATAACAAGAATTATATAGTGTTTATCAGTGCTGGTCTGTCCCTTATTTTAAATAGATGGCAGCACCTCCAGGGCTCTGAATAGCTGGCAGTACCTGGGGTGCCAGCCTGCTGATGACGCACTTCAGATAGCAATGCATTTTTAAATAAGGTGCTTCCTTTCACAACATGACATGGGATTTTTCTGAAGCGAGAAAATCCAGTGTTCGCCTTGGTTTGTTGCCTGGGTTTTTTTTTTTTTAGCCAGATCAGAACACACAGATCTGTGCCACAAGAGAGTGTTTAACAAATTCAGTGTTTTATTTAATTTCTCAATAAATTAGTGGATTTATTAAAAATTCATTAATCGGGTTAGGAACGTGATATGTGCTTTTTGATAGATGCGATGTGGAGGAAACATTTTGCTGGGCCTTTTTCAATAAAAACTAATAATCCAGCTTCTCAAATATTAGTCCCGGGTTTGGAACTTGGACAGTTAAGATGGTGCTCAGTTTTGACTTATGTTTTGGTTTACTGTCTTGTTGCAGAATTTGTCCTAATTTATTTTCTGGAAGTCAAAGTATTTTGCAGAACCGCATCCTTTTCCTCTTTCTCTGTGATTTCATTCATTCATTCATTCATTCATTCATTCACATATGAATTATTCATATATATACATTAATATATGTAAACATTGATTCATCCATTTTTTTATTTAGACATTTAATCACTTGCACATTTCCTCATAAATTAATTCTTTAATTCTTCCTTCTATTCTTTCCACCATTATTCATTCATCTGGTTATTCAAGCATGCATGCCTTCATTCATTTTTTCAATCACAAATTTATTCATTTACAGAAACTATCCTTCCTTACATTCATTCATCCAGTTTCTTTTATTCATAAGTTTTTTTTTTCTTTTTAATGAATAAAATAAATAAATTATTTACCATTTCATTCACTCAATCGCTGAGTCATTCTTTAATTCATTCACTCATTCACATGATAACTATTAATTTATGTACACATTTGTGCATCCATTTTTTTATTTAGACAATTATTTGATCACTAGAGCATTCACTCATACATTTTTCATTCATCTGCTTATTCATGCATGCATTAATTTTTTTTCAGTTAAACATTTATTGATTTACACATCTGTCCTCTCTTATGGTTTTGCTCATTTTTAATTCCTCTTTTATACATTGCCTTACAAGGTCATTTTTTAATTACTCACTCACTCACTTATCATCTATACCGCTTCATCCTGTATTCACGGTCACAGGGTGCCTGGAGCCTGGGCACACACACACACACACACGCAATCACTCACTCATTCACACATTACGGGCAATTTGGGAACAACAATTAGCCTAATCTGCCGGTCTTTGGACAGTGGGAGGAACATGCAAACTTCATGCACACAGAGACAGGAATCGAGCCTGGCCAGGAATTGAACCCGGACCCTGGAGGTGCAAGGCGACAGTGCTAACCACTACACCACTCTGTCGTGCCAACCATTTTTTTTATCTATTTAAATAAAACATTTAGTATTCATTCATTCTTTTATCTACTTATTCTGGCACTCACGTTACCCCTGTGTGTGTGTGTGTGTGTGTGTGTGTGCAATTACAAAACACAAATTGTCCATGTACTAGAGCAGGCTCTGTTCACACTTTCAAGTTTAAAAAGCAGCCGAATACAATACAACACCTTTATCTTTAGCCCGGGCGATGGCTCTATCTGAAGGTGTGAGAGTTATTACCGGGTGCCAGAGCCTCTCTGCTTAGACACAGGCACTGTGACATTGTGCGTTTTCTCAGTGACAGTGCAGTGCTATGAGTATTTGTGTATATGTATACACAGCATAACGTAGCAGTAGGTGTGTGTGAACGGACCCACACTGAGTGACCAAAATAGATTACAACATACAGTCATATTTTTGACTTAATTCGATCTGTTTCTAACAATTTCCCAGGTAGTGTAATGTTGGCTTTATGGCTATGTGTGTGTGAATGTGTGTGTTTGTGCGTGTAAATAAATACCTGGCTAGCAACTTGCATGCCATAAATAGGAGCTGGCCCCTAAACCACATAGGAAATTCAGCACTTCCGTGTCGCTCAGATTGTGTTTATTTATGGTGAAACCAGTGGTGCTCACGATCTCAGTGCTCTGAATAGCTGCCAGTACCTGAGGTGTCAGTCTGCGAGTGACGCACTTTAGAAATCAGTGCATATACAAATAAGGCGATTTCTCTCATGATTCGAGATGGGATTCCTTCTGACTGAGAAATGTTATATTTGCCTCGGTTGGTTTTTCAAGACAGATCAGGACAAACGGAACGCGGCGTTTGTTTTAATACATTCCTTATTAAATGACTGTGTTACTCTCGGTACTCCAGTTTCCAGACTGCAGGCTGATTGCCATTATTAAATCACATGTAGTATTTTAGTTATTTGGTGTGTGTTATTATAGGTCGGCATCAAGGGGCAACCTTTGGTTCTGAAAAATGAGTCCAATGCAAAAGTAGCCAAACGTGCAGTTACGGTTCCTAAGGGTCAGTAATCCCCAATGACTATAATAATTGTCCAACTTTTTTCTTAAACAGAAATAAACCTGGCAAAAAAAAAAAACTCATCAGTTTAAATTATTTTAAGCCATGACATTGTTCATAATTAGGGGCATGGCTGATTTCAGTAATGCCTAGCTGATTAATGGTAGCTGCTCTTCAGTAAACCTATGGGTGTGTCAAAAAGGGTTTGTCCAGATTTTATACAACGTATGGTTGGTATCTCATCAAGGGCCTTGTTCCCGGGGTTAGGATCCAAGCCCTAGGTTTTGGGAATTATAAAACAGTTGTAGTAGTTTCCTTCTCCATCAATATGCACCTTTCTTTCTTTCTTTCTTTCTTTCTTTCTTTCTTTCTTTCTTTCCTTCTTTCTTCTCTTTTTCCGACATTCTTTCTTAAACAGTGGTTACTCTATGCAGTATGTGATCAAAAGCTTTAACCATGAACTGCTTGATCTTTGCATAAAAGCTTTGCCAAATGAACAATCTAAATGTAATAACACATGCACTACACCTCTTTCTAACTTGAAGAAAGTGCTGGTCTAGTTCCTAATACAGGAACATTTTTTTTTCCTCATTACAACATACTATTAGATCTGTGAGCAAGAAGAGATAGAGTGCTTCTATTAGACTGATATCCAGCAGCTACAAAATCCTTTAATGACTCCTTGTATAGGTAAAGGTTCTTTGACTCATAAAGGGTTCTATTTGGACCCCTTTCTGGTAGGAAGCCATTCTTTCTTCATCTTTGTAACCTAAAGAGCTCTGCATGATACACAATGATGGGTGCATAAGTGGCACCTGGTAATAAATCAAAGTGCGTGGCCTTGTCCTGAGAGCATGTTGCTGCATTCTAGCCTTCACAGAACAAGAGTCAATTATCATCAAGAGAACAACAACAGCAAGTTTGTATTTAATGGTGCACTCTTCTGTCCAGCTCTCAAAATCTCAGTGTTCTCATTACAAAAGGAGGAAGGGTGTGAAAAGATGAGTGTACTCTCTTCAGAGTTGACTCTAAAGCTTTGATTTGATGGAGGCCGTACGTATTTTTCATCATTCCGTACAAGTTGTACCTCCAGAACTTGAGTGGTGTGTGTGTGTGTGTGTGTGTGTGTGTGTGTGCGTGCGTGCGTGCGTGCGTGCGTGTGTGTTATTGAGCAGCACAGTATCAAATTCAAATTTTATTTGTCACATACACAGTCATACACAGTACGATATGCAGTGAAATGCTTAATACGACCGCCAGTGACCTTAAAAAGAGAATTAAAGCTTATAATAAGAAATAAATATGAATTAAAAAAAAACACTATAGAAAAATAAAATTTAACTAGGATAAAAATAGAAATAAAAATAGAAGTATACTGTACATAAAATAGAAATAAAAATAGAAGTATACTGTACAATAGAACATTTTTAAAAATTTGGTGAAAGAAATATGGTGTGCAAATATGCATAAAAAGTGTCTTATTAAGGTGCCTTATTAAAACATGTCTTTGTGCAATGGTCCAGAATGTAAACATAAACATGTAAGTGTAGATGTATGTCCATAGTGTCCATTGATGTTAAAAGATTGTATTAGATCTTCATGGTGGTGTGGTTGAGAGACCTTATCACCTGCGGGAAGAAGCTCCTCCTCAGTCTCTCTGTGTCGGCCTTCAGGGAGCGGAAGTGCTTTCCAGACCGCAACAGAGAGAACAGTCCATTGTTGGGATGGCTGAGGTCCTTCACGATCTTCCTGGCCTTGGTCCAGCA
>JAQQZT010000012.1:6776527-6805708 GCA_030068275.1 Clarias platycephalus | reverse complement strand
AGGGTGTACCCTGCCTCGTGCCCTAAGCCTCCTGGGATAGGCTCCAGGTCCCCACGACCCTGAATACAGGATAAAGCAGTATAGAAGATGAGTGATGAGTGAGTGAGTGATATGATATGATATGATATGATATGATATGATATGATATGATATGATATGATATGATATGATATGATATGATATGGCCTATCCCAGGAGACTTAGGGCATATCATATCATGATATGACAGGGTGCCAATCCATCTCAGGGCACTCACACACACACATTTGGGAATGCCAAATAACCTATTCTGCATGTCTTTGGACAGTGGAAGGAAACTGAAGTATACAGAGGAATCCCTGGTAATGTAAAAACAGTGAAATATTACAATTAATAACATAAAGCTAACATATTACGTAGATATAATATTTGGCTATCAAAATAAACAGTTTTTTTAATGAACTCTGTTTCACTATGTGTTTAAAGAAAATAAATTTAAAGGTATTTACTTCGTGTTTCTTATAATATTGATGTTCACAGCTCCAGGTTCGCTGGTTCAATCCTGAGCTCAGTGGGGGACTGTTTGTGTGGATGTTTCTGTGCATGTCCTCTCCTTGTGTTTTGTGTGGGTTTCCTCCTGTCTCCGCCTGCAAGTAGGTGGATTGGTAATGCTGGACTGTGTGTGGGTGAGAACGTGTGTGAAAGCGTGCTCAGACTGTGTCCAGAGATTTTGCGACAGGATCTGGATTCACCACCACAGTGACTGGGATAAAGAAAAGAATGTAAAAAAAAAAATGTAAAAGAGTTCAGTACATACATTG
Organism: Clarias platycephalus; assembly: GCA_030068275.1. Classification (NCBI taxonomy): domain Eukaryota; kingdom Metazoa; phylum Chordata; class Actinopteri; order Siluriformes; family Clariidae; genus Clarias; species Clarias platycephalus. The sequence goes on along the minus strand of JAQQZT010000012.1, from coordinate 6,804,908 downwards.
ACTTTTGACTGTTCATTTTCACAGTATTCATAACTGTTAGATTTATATCACAGATATAGATGTGTGTGGTGGTGTGTGTGTATATATCTGTGAGAAGGCCATATAAAACACTTTGTGCTATTGGACTCTCTAATGAGTTAAACTTTAGGAATGGAAAGATTTTTATAACTGATTACTGCTACCTATGACATCAGCCCATATGTTCTGCCACTCACGTGGTGACTTGAAAGCAGACTTCTGTAATTTATTCTTGAGTCATAGACAGAGAGAGAGAGAGAGAGAGATGGACTGGCCTGACAGGCTTCCCTACCTGAGCTGTGGCTCCGGTGCTTCCGGATGAGTAACATCACACAAACATATTAATCACACTTCCTTCGCTTTCTTCGCCTTAAGACCAGAAGGTAGAGTGGAGGGGTTTGGATGGGAGCACACACACATACAGTATACACACAAATCAGGACAATTCTGTGGACAACTCTGCTTTCTGTTTCCATCTGCTCTCTTACGTGGTGTGTGAGTGTGAAGTGTGCGCGCGTGTGTGTGTGTGTGTGTGGAGACCCCCACGAGTAACAAGTCCCACCATACATGACCACAGCTCATGACGGAAGGCGACAGGGGAAGCCTGGGCTGTTGCACCGACTGTGTGTGGTGTTTGTAAATATAGATTATAGATGACTACGTGATCATATCATCCCTGGAGCTCGGATATCTTTACGTAACGTTGACTAACTCCGTGTGTCGAGGGTTTTTTTTTTCTTCTTTCTCTACTGTCTCTCTCCACTCTCTCTCTCTCTCTCTCTCTCTCTCTGTCTCTACTGTCTCTCTCTCTCTGTCACTGTCTCTCTCTCGGCTGTCCCCTCCAGGCAGAGGAGCAGATGTAACCTGGAAGGCTCTGGAACGCCCTCGTTCGATGCGTGTCCTCCGTGTGTCCGTTTGGTGCGCGCGCTCGAGGCGCATCCCAAAGCCGCCCACAGTACTCTGATACAACCCCCCCCCCCCTCCCTCCAACCGTGCGCGCGCCTGTTTTGTGCAAACCCAAATTTGTGTGTATGTGTGTTTGTGTATGCGGGTGGGGGCGAGTTTGTGTATGAGTGCGCGCACCTCATGAACATGATGACATTTTCTATGACCCCTTTAATAATAATAATAATAATAATAATAATAATAATAGATGTATTCAAAGTGTTCTTTACGCTATCCCGCGTGCCTTGCTTGTTCAGCACGTGCCGGTGGGATCACTCTGACGTTGTCAGGTTATCACGTTAGGTGCTTGTGTTTTAACACACACACACACACACACTTGTACACGCTTGCCCTCCTTGTTTGCGCATTGTTTGTGACCATATGACGGTACGCTTCATCTTGTTGTGCGCTGTGCCGCTCAATCACGGCGGTCAGTAGGTGATGTAATGATCCACACTCCGCCGTGATGTCTTCTTTCCGGTCCCCAGCGTTCGTGTGTGCGTAGTTGTTCTCCGTCTTTCCACTGCTACCTCCCCTCTCCATCTCTCTCTCTCTCTCTCTCATAGAGCACATACACACGCAAGCACACGCACAGCTCCCCCGCTCTCTCTCTCTCTCTCTCTCTCTCCCTCCCTCCCTCCTCATGCTGTCTCATTCACTTCGTCCACGCAAAGACTCCGACTCTCCGCGCGGGGGGGCGGGGGAGCATATAAATCCTGGAAGACGAGGCCACGAGGCACACCGAGACTGAACCACTTGCAGTGCATTAAGACCCACAAGCAAGAAGACTCCGAAGCCGGGAGTAAAAGTACCAACAAAGACGACAGGAGCTGTTAGATCTTGCAAAGGAAGACAAGAGATAGAGATAGAGCAGAGAAGAGAAGAGAAGAGAAGAGAAGAGAAGAGAAGCTCGTCTTGCTTTCTGACAGCTGGGACAACAGAAGTCTAACAGGCAAAGAGTTGGTAGTTAAACTCTCTGGAGTTTGGTCAGAGTCGCTTAAATTGCCGTTTATTGCTTGTGGAAGTGGACTGCACTGAAACTTGGAATCGGTCTGCAAAGAAAGAAAGAACAAGCCGAGAAGCAGAGCTGCTTCTCAGCCGCCTTTCTTTTTCTTTTTCCTGCCCCCAACTTTTCCTTCAACTTCACCTGACAGGGAGAGTTTGAAGAAAGCGGGAGCGGAGAAGATTTCCAGGCGGTGAGAAACCTGTGGATAGAGAGACCCTATCGAAGACACGCATAAGTTTAAAGGTAGCTATGATGATCATGGTGACAGTGATGATGATGATGATGATGATGATGATGCAGTGTATTGTACGATGTTTGTTCTTCTGTTTGCATGCAATGTCTTTCTGTGTTGTGCGTATCTGCGGTATATGAGAGCACTTTGTGAATGCTGGTGTTGCGTTTGAGAGCTGATTGAACTTCGGGATGCATCGCGTCATGGTTGCAAGTTCAAAGCGTTCCGATGCGCTGCCACGTGCGCAGAGCTCAAGCGCGCGCCAGAATCTGTGCCGTTCAGTCGCTTTCCCTGGTGCTGAAACGTCCCAGTTAGTCGCTGTCCTTGGTCCTGACACGTCCCAGTCAGTCGCTGTCCCTGGTGCTGGAACTTTTTATTGCTTTTTTTGTTAAGAATGTAGCAGGATTTCTGTGCGTGAACCAAAAAACATTTCTGCACACTTTTCGTTCATTCATTTGCTCTAAAATTCAAAGTGTTTTCTATGCAACATGATTGAGAAAGCATGGAGCTTGAAGTGCGCATTTGATGCGCAACTGTTTGGAGTAAGCAGCAATGCTTCAAACTGATCTTTCTAACAAGGCAGGTGAACATGCGTGGAAAACATTACCTTTTTATTATTATTATTATTATTATTATTATTATTATTATTATTAAAGCACTGTTTTTAAATGTTACTCTTATGAATTAAAATGTTCATAATTTCCTAAAAGTTAAGGAATTGCTTGAGATTTTGTTTGCATGTTTCAGTATGGTTTATCTGGCTTCGACTAATCACGCCTGAGAGACTCGTACCCACGCGCAAACGTGCACCCTTTTCTTAGTCAGCTTTTTACACATGTCCTTACAGATACCTGTATATTAGAAAATAAATCACAGCATGGATGTAGTCTTTAGGAAATCCTCATTCTGGCATATTAGTATTTAGTGTGCAATTATGATTAAGATTGGCTGCATTTATAAAATCTAACTATAATATGATGTTTGCTGCTTTTAAATTAAACAAAAAAAAAAAAAAACGTCAAGTGTCTTGGATTTAAAGCCTTTGATTGAGATCGGTCAAGCAATTCATGCATACGAAGTGAAGTAAACACTTATCCATCGAACATATATGGTCAAATCTTGGAGACTTCCTGTCTGTCATCACCTGCATACACAAATACTTCTGTGTGTGCGCACTTCTATCTCCACAGCAACCCGACTGATTCAAACAGACTCTCTCTGTTTGGTGTCTCAAACGACTTTTTGTTCGCACATGTGTGCGTGTGTGTGAGCGTATATCTGTGCTGAGTGGACAGTGTGGGAACCTGCATGATCAAAGTATTTCTGCATGCATCCAATAAGAATTCCTATCTAATAAGACTATCTAATACAACCTCGGGCACAGACCAACACACACACACACACTCATTGCGCACATACATACATACATACAGTTGTACATCTGTTTTGGTGTACTGCCAGATTTCTGTTAAAGTGTTTGCAATGTATTTGTTTGTCTGTTTGTTTATCTACTGTATGTGTGCATGCATGTGTCTGCACAGTCACGTGGCGCTTGAGCCTAAAACCCGAATGTGTGTATTTTTTTCCTCTAACAAGTGCCTGAGGAAAACAGAAGGCTAACTGTGTCAGTGGAAGGAACAGCGAGATGAAGAAGCAATGCATTTGTTGTGCCTTCATCTCTCTTAAATCATACATAAAGCCCTAAGGCATGTTTCTTCTCCTGTCCAGTAACAAACATGTTGCATATAATAGCAAAAACATGGTCTGGTTTATGTACTTATTTTCTAAAGCACTTGATTTATTTAGAAATAATGCTGTAAACATTTGGAGAAAATAATTCCCTCTTCTTAAATCTAAAGATCAGACATTGTGCTGATAGTTATGAAAGTGTAGCATGCGGTCTTGCTGCACGCTTGGCAAGAGCTTTGTAGTTTCTATGGAAACGGCTGAATCATCTTCTCTTAGTGAGTCAGAAAAAGCCCTTGGCAGTAGTGTGTGTGTTTGGACAGCCTCAATGCCACAATAGTCCAGCTGCACAAATCAGATCTATAGACCTGTGCCTGATCTGTAAGTCCATGTGACTATAACTCAAGTATGTCGGTGGTGAGAGGGTTACATGGACGAGATGCATCCACGATAATCAGCCTCAAGCTGCGTAAGTGGCACTCGAACCAGGAGCAGATCAGCATAAATTATCTCCCAGCATCCGTATCCGTCTAGCTCCACTTTCTGTCCATGTTTTTTCCCCCTGTGGTTATGCCTGCACTTAAATAAAAAAAAAGAAATCATCTACAGATGAAACAGCTAATTGCAGTCTGCCTTTCAGTAACGAGGCAGGGAGGATGAGGGAGGAAGAGGGAGGGTAAGGGGAAGGAGGGAGAGCGAGAGGGAAGGTTGAACAAGAGAGACTTTTAGGGCTCTCAATTTTGCTTTTAGCAGCTTCCGGTGTGTGAGATTCAATAGATGGCGAGAGCCGGCTGGAAGAGGGGGAGAGCTCGACTCGAACTGATGGAGCAATCAAATAACACAGAAAAAGACATAAATTGTCCTGTAATACTCACTGCATGATACTTACTCTGTTATACATTTAATATATGGACAGGAAAAGGTAAGTAGAACAGAGGAAGAGACAAAAAAAGAGAACTGTGGGGTGTTATACCAACAAGGGGAGCTAGAGCAAGAATCATGTGCACCTTTCTTTTATTCCTCCATGCATTCTTCCTTTTGCACTATGTGGAGCTTGAATGCATCCCTTCAACGTGTTCTTTCTGCTTTTCATGCCTGCAAGAAAGCACAAAAGAAGGAGCAACAAAACTTCCGGCTACTCCAGAGAAGCCCCTTTGAGAGATCTCCCCTCCCACGTCTCATGCTTCTCTCCTCCTACTTTTGCAAGGGAGCGAGGGAAGTGAAGAGGGTTGACCTTCAGAAAAGATTAGCCTGAGCACTTATAGAGTCTCCATGACAACCAGAGAACCGGGAAGAAAGGTGTCTCAGAGAATGTTACACCAGGACACCTTGTTAGCCATGAAAACAAGGCTTACATTTTGAAACATGTTAATTGGTTACAATATTGTTTTGATGTTCTTCATCCCTACAAGATGGATGTCTGTAGATCATTTTAGACTGAAAAGTCAGCTTAGAAACTTTTTTTGTTGCTCTTGCAAACTGCAAATACAAGATGGACTCCCTGTTGTCAACTTATTTTGGCGTAGAGAGTGAGAGTTCCTGCTGGTTTTCTCAAAACTGCACAAACTCTGTGTATCCAGGCGACGCAGGCCTGACGTGGACATAAGCAGAATCTTGGTGCACGTCAGTTTGACGCAAGCAGCCAGACCGCGTGTTGGAGCGTGGGCAGGAGTGTGAGATTGAGAGAAAACAAGGCAAAGAGGGAGCGCAAGAAAAGCATGCTGTGAAAGCACTGTAATTAGAGTCGCTGTGTAATTACTGACAGGTTTTTTTTTTACCATGGTGATTTGAATAAGGCCATCCAGACAGCATGAGCCCATATGAACACACGCTAATGCTAATCATGTGCCTGTGGCTTTCCAGCAGGTTGTATAATTATTGAGCTGCTAATTATATTATAGAAAAGCCCAGTGACACAGAGACCTCCAGTCATGAATCCCACTCAATGGTGAAAGTCAACTTGACCTGTATCGAAAACCTCTAACACTGCATTTGTTGTTTGTGTTTGTTTCCTTTTTTTTTTTGCAGATCTGCTACAGACAGATATGGGCCCCTTATTCTAGTGAAGTTTTTAACCCTCTGTCCAGACTACTTTAGTCTAGAAGAAACAAGCAACGTAAAGAAACCCAGAAGTTAAAACAAGTTTTTCAAATAAGAAAAACCTTCAGTACATTGGAAGAGAAATCTAAAGAGGTCTAGATCAACCAAGTGTACCAATCCATCCATCCTCTATAAGAGAGAAGATGGAGTGGAAACCCTGCTTGTTCACTGGCCTCTCTCTGGCCTTGTGCATGTTTCTCGACCTGACTTTTGCCACGCCATCTGGACCCGCCTCAGCCACCTGTGCTACACTTGAGCAAAGCCGCTTCTTTGGTGTCTTCTCATCCAAAACTGCACTTCCTGAAGCCCCTTGCTCTTGGACCCTGCAGAATCCTGACCCCCGTCGCTACACCGTCTACATGAAGATCACCAAGCCAACCGAATCTTGCACACCCCGCCAGATCAAGACCTTCCAGTTCGACTCATTCCTGGAAACTTCACGAACCTACCTGGGCATGGAAAGCTTTGACGAGGTAGTGCGCCTGTGTGATGCTACGTCTGCAGTGGCCTACCTTGAGTCCAGCAAGCAGTTCCTGCAGCTCAGGAAGGTGGTGCCCCGCATTGGGACAGAGCTCATGGTGGAAGAAGATGGAAATGATGACGAGGGCCGCCAGTTCAGTGCAGAGTTCCTGGTAGTAGGTAAGAGGAACCCCAGCGTGCCTGCCTGTGAGATGCTTTGCAAGTGGCTTGAGGATTGTCTGACGACCAGCTTCCAAGGAAACCCCTGTGGAATTATGGCCACTCCATGCCAGTGCTGGGAGCCACCCAAGAGGAGACCAGGCGGGTGCTACAGGGGTGGAGTGTACATGGAGAAATGCACAGCCAATATCAGAGAAAACAACAGGGATGCCGAGATCATGAGTAAGTTTGTGTGTGTCTTGTGTTTCAAGAGTGTGTTTTTGAGTGCCCTAATGGCATTCATGTTTGTTAGCTGTAACTTTAAAAAGAATGACATGGGTTTGCAATATCACCACCTGCAGGAGAAAGCAACAAATTACACCTAGGCACAATTTTGCTTTCATGAAAATATTGATTTGAAACACATGTTCACATCTGCGAACCCAAAAGATATTTCTTGCAGAACATTCTGTGCTCTTGAATCATAATAAGAAAACCTAGAGGCAATTTGAACAATAAAGTTGTTCAGAGTTGAGACAGAGTTTCACCCCCTCCCAACATCTCACCAGGTTTAAAAACCTGCTATTGAAGTGGTGGTGAAAGTCGTTTTGCCCTGATGTGGCACCAAGCAGGTGTGTGTGAGATTGAAGAAAATTGAGGCGTTAGTGAGATGAAGCAAAGAGGCGATGTTCACACAATGCCTCTACCACTAGGGAGGGGAAGGCAATCGATGCACCCACTTGTGGTTGCCTTAGTAACCCGCCGTTCTCCTGTGATACGGCACGCATACAGCACCGCAGGTGCTGAAACCCTATTCAATCTGTTTTCTCATGTGGCGCGCTGGCATTTTGTACTCAAAGCCTTCTGTTTTGCAATCGGCGTCTACAGAAAAGTTTAACTGTCTCTGTAATGTCAGAGCTGTTTAGATTTATTGACTCCTCACCTGAAGTCATGATACATTTTGTTTTTTTGGGACAAATGCCAATGCAGCCGCCGAAACCTTGTACCCACTGAGAAAAACTGAAGGAAAAAAAAAAAAACAGCAGTGCCAGGTTTTAGTTCATAATGCGCTCCACCAGGTGGCAGTAATGTGAATCTTGTTAGTCATGTATTTAAACACTCCGTCCTGCACATTTTCGACTGTTCACTCTTCTAACACACCTGATTTTAACAAATGCACAACACATCCCGAGTTGAAGTGGGTGTGTTAACGCAGAGAAAAAATGCCGGACTAGGATTGTGATCCTGTGCCTTAAATAAGAAGTTTCTTCTTAATGACTGTGATGACAAACATTCTAAAGAGCAAAAATACGTCCTTGTCTAATTGCAGAGGGTTGGGCTGGTTGGAGCCGTTGGTCTGAGTGCAGCAACGAGTGTGGTGGTGGTGTCCAGGTGCGCAGCAGAGCTTGCCAACCCGAAGATGGCATCTGTGAGGGTGTGGTTGAAGAGGCCAGAGCTTGCAACCCCCAACCCTGCATTGGTGAGAATAAGTGTCAATAAAAAGAAACAGATATTGTGAATGACAAATGGAGTTGTGGCTAATTAAAGTTACATGTCTATCTGAGCAGGTAAAATGCGCCAGCGTAGCCAGGGTCTGCGTTCCATCATCGGCTTGAGGCGGGACAGCGGAGATGAGATTACAATTCCTCAATCCGGTAACCAGATTTAACCTGTTTTATCTTAAGTTTTTTTTTTTAAGTCACAGCTTTTATCCAGAATGTTGTTTTAATGAAAATCTCGGGTTATAGATGGTGTTCAGGATCAGTGGGCTTCATGGAGCTCCTGTTCAGTTAGCTGTGGTGAGGGCTGGCAGAGTCGCGTACGCAACTGCCTCACATCTGGAAACAGCGTGATGTGTGTTGGCCCCCTGAGAGAAAACAGACCCTGCAACAACTCTGTAGTCTGCCCAGGTACATATACATACACATACATACAGTATATAAACATGCATGCACTACTGTAAGTACACCTTTGGTCCTAATATAATCTGAACATAGTATTAAGATCACTTTTCCCCCTCAAAAAAAGTGAACGGAGCCTGGGACGAGTGGGCACCATGGAGCCTGTGTTCATCTACGTGTGGTCGTGGCTACCGTGACCGTGTCCGTGTGTGCAAGCCACCCAATAATGGAGGAGAACCATGCACTGGGCCTAGAAAACAGACCAAATTCTGCAACATTGCCGTCTGCCCTGGTTAGTAGCTACTGCGAGGTTTAGAACTAATACTCAAGAATCTTTCTGTAGTTCCAGACAGTTTTACAGAATCTCAAGTGTTGTTTAGACTTTGAACACCAGATGGAGATGTAGTCCACAGTTCCTGCACCAGAACGTAAACTGTCATATGACTGGTTTAGTCTATTATTTTATGGAGAATTGGATGATTATTGGACGTTTTATGTTTTAACCAGAAATAACTGTACTTGAGCATTAAGTGATAAGACATATTGTTGTAATTAAAAAGAGTCCTAATGAGGTGGTGCTTAGGGAACCATTAGTGTTCTCTTGGGAATTCTCTTGCCCACGTGTGTGACTGTTAAGCAATACGTTAACTTATGTCTCACACAAGTGTGGCTTAAACACACAGTGCTTTTCATAGAACCAACAGTAAAAACAAAAATAATTCAGAAATGCCTCTTCTATCAAAAACTACTAAGTGGAAAAAGGCTATGAAGCAGATTCTGACATTGAAATCCTCTCTGTAGTTGATGGTTCCTGGAACGAATGGTCTGCATGGAGTCCATGCTCTGCCTCTTGCTCCAATGGAACCATGCAGCGTACGCGTGAGTGCAATGGCCCATCGTATGGCGGCTCCGAGTGCCGTGGGGACTGGCGTGAATCTAACACCTGCTTTCTCAGAGACTGTCCAGGTATGTACACACCATGGAGAAATAATGGTTGAGAGATTGTACTTATTCCATTGTAATAAAGTGTAATTAAAATGAGTAACAGATTCAGAAGTTAGACGTCTTTTGTTTTGACCTCGTAGTGGACGGGAGATGGCTCTCCTGGAGCTCTTGGACTAGCTGCAGTAAGACATGTGGAGGTGGTAGCCAGCAGAGGCAGAGGGTATGCGAGGGACCATTCTTCGGTGGAGAACCCTGCATCGGTGACAAAGCTGACCTTAGACGCTGCAATGAGAAGAGATGCCCAGGTAAACACACAAAAGAAAAAAAACCACAAAAAAAGCAATTAAAAAAGTTTACTCTTATCCTATCTAGTGGTTATGTCTTATATTTTATGAAAGAATTTCAGAATTAAATTGGTTTGAACATTGTACCATGCAGAACCCCATGAGATCTGTGGTGAGGAAAGTTACGGAAATGCAGTGTGGAAGAGAACTCCAGCTGGTGACACCGTTGCTGTTCCATGCCCCTCTGATGCAACAGGTAAAGAGAACACCTAAAGATTTTATTCCTTGTCTCCCACCATGGCTCATTATAACATACTGATCTGCTCGTTTCTAGGCCTTGTCCTTCGAAGATGCACCCTGGACGCTATCGGTTTGGCCTTGTGGGGAAACCCAAGCTACATCAAATGCGTCTCCAGAGAATACCAAGACATCCAAGCCCTGGTAAAACTGCATACTTCTACATATTATGATAGTAATCACTTTGAAAGTCAAAAAGGTTAAACATTTTCAGCCTGCCTGATGGTATATAACTAATATGTCTTCTTCTATCCTCAGACCCGTGTTCAGTTCTCAAAGTCCCTGACAGCAGTGCAGGTGGATGGTGTGTCCGAAATGCTCTCCAGGCTCAGAATGATCTCCAGTGATGCAACGAAGTACAGCGGGGACTTGCTAGCGGTCATGGAAATGCTGAGAAACACTTCAGAGATTTTCAGAAAAGCTGGTTACACTGTTGTTGATGTAGAGGTAAACCACCATTTTAGATAACCCGATAAATCTCAGCATTAGAAGCGCCAAGAACATTGCTTAATTTGAATGCCAAATGAGAACTGTCATTTCTTTTTAATTAGAATTACGTCCAGACGATCAGCAATTTACTGAAGGAGGAACACCATGGCAAATGGCAAGAAGCACAGCTGGTGAGTCTGTGTGTGTGCACGCATGTGTGTGTGTGTGTCTTCCTTGACACATTTGGCATTCTCATTATTGCTCAGAGATCATTTTCCAATGTACTGCTACCAATATAGAAACTGACTCATTAACAGAATAGCCTCGTGGTGCCGGTTCTGAAAGGTGTCAGGAATGAATTAGATTCACAGATCACTCCTTCTTAGGCAGCGCGCACCATTAGTCAACGTTAAGAAGCCATTTTGGATGAGCTGTACCTAAGACAGGAGGCTGATTCACTAGCTTCCCATGCTGGCGTCCCATATGGAGCGTACTCTGAGTAAGCCTGTCCAACAAATTAAAACAGCCTTCAGATTCAGGTCTGATCTAAAACCAGTTCGCCATGATTGAGACACTTTGAGATCTTTAACCCTGACCTGAGGCTCAATCTTTAATGTTCAATGTGTCTCGAATTTAGGTTACTTTAAATAATCTATCCGTCAGGACATGGCAAACTTTGCAAAGTACCTCTAATCTTTCACTCAGTTCAGACACAGTATATAGACTTAATTTTTTTTTTTTTTTTTTTACTTCTCCCGCCTCAGTGTTGGCCAATCTCTTATGAAACATCTCGCTGAAATTTTTAACGCCTTGGACTGGCACGGTATTTTTTTAAAAATTATTTTTAAGAGAAAAAGAATCTTTCCGCCTACACAGCAATCTGCGTTGTCATGGCAGCTCATGAGGGAACTGGAGCTGTATAGGCCATGAAATGAAGGACACCTCGCGCCTACACACATGCGCACGTACACGTCAGAGAGACGTTCGAATTCCCTCACACCCACAAATGAATCAGCCGCCGCTCCGTTTATGGATCTCAGGAAGTACCCGTATTGCCGAGTTCTATACACGCATAGCGTTATTGAAAAGTTACAGCCGAACAGAGATTTGCAGGTCTTTGTATGGTGAGGTGAAAATGTGCGTATGAATCATCTTTGTGTTTTTTGTGTTTCCTCATAGATGGGGGTGAACATCAGAGAGCTGTTCGGCTTGTTTGAGGACTTCATTGACATCATTGGCAAGCAGATGAGAGATTTCCAAGATATTTATGAGATGACTGAGAACTTTGGTGAGAGCTAATAGTTAGTTATATTGACTATATTTTTGTTAGACATTGGCATCAGCCAAAATCAGAGTCATTAGTCTTGTATTTGTGACTATTTTCTAATTGTTGTACTGACAGTACTGAGCATCCAGAAGCATCCCAAGACTATGACCTCAGATGTGACTTTCCCCATGAAGGGATGGAGAGGCATGATGGAGTGGGTCCGCAATTTGGATGAGAAAATCGTAGTGTCACGCAACGCCCTCAGTCTGGATGTCCCTGGTAAATACACACCCTCTCTTATCATCAATATCATCAATATACTATATATATACTGTATATTGGAATATCAAAAGTTTCTAATTCTAATGATGCACTGTGTTTGTTTTTTTGCAGATGCTGAAGAGAGCTCTGGCTTTGTAACTGGAATTGTTCTTTACAGAAATCTGGGCCCTATCCTGTCTGTGCAGAGGTGTGCCATCTCACACACATACACACACACACACAATGTCCTTGTGACACTATCTTTGTCCTCTACCATACCTTAAGAGAAAAAGAAAACCACTAATGTCTAACAGAGTTATCTCTCTCCTCAGCAACAGCACCTTGCTGAACTCTAAGGTTGTCACGGTAATGGTGAAGCCAAATCCCGGTTTCCTGATGACCCCAGTCGAGATCGAGTTCCCTCACCTGCACAACGTGAGTAATACCATAAAGATTGACAAAACCTCCTCTCATTGATCTCTGCAAAAAATTTGAAAATAAATAATGTTCCAGGGATTAACACCCGAACTCTGCTTGCTTTCTTTGCAGGACACCGTCAATGAGACGTGCATTGCCTGGGATGAGAGTGAAACGTAAGTGTTAATTATTCTGTATTCTGTACGCGTGGGTGCCCGCACATGTCCGTGTCTATGAATGAGTGTGCGTCTGCTCCGATTTTAACACGCCACCTGTCCGTCATGCTTTCACGGCAGCAAAGGGCATTCACACTCACCTGCACCCACTGCCATGTGTGCATGTCATCTATGCACACACACGCACACACACACACACACACACACACACACACACACACACACACACACACATGCCTCTTTTCTCATAACTCTTCCCAGAAAATCGATTCAACCCAAAAATTGTTTTAGGAGCCACTTTCAGGGGTTTGAGCCTCGTTTATCAGACTTGATATGAATGAATTGGAAAAATCCTGTTAGTTTAGAATAATCATACACCAGCCTCCTTAGTTTGTTGTAAATTTACATATAAAGATTTTAAGCATGTACGTAACATGTTAAGCACCCTTACTGTGCATATGACAAATATAAAACTAGATATTCAAGAAGAGCAAAAGTAATGGCACCCTAGAAAATGAGGAAGACTTACATGTAGATGTGCATCAGTATTAGTATTACCTGAAGATTTAGCACGAGCCATCCCCTAGGAGGCGCTCTTTCACTGTTTAATTGCCTCTTTATCATTTTCATCTCTCTAAGCTTTGTCTTTTCCTGAAATTTTAGACATCTATAAATGCAAACCATCTGTGACTTGTACTCTCTTGGTCATTATGAGATTTATGCCATTTATCAAAAAATCCTGACTTTTGTAAATCTGAAATGAATATAATGAAAATCTGAAATGAATATGCGCTCAGTCAGTCAGGTGTGCTCAGAAATTGAAATGCAACTTCATTAAAAGACTGATATTTATGAGGCCCAGTGTACAGCCTGTGCTGCATTTCAGCTTCAGGATGAAGCTCCGGTCCGGGGATATGATCTCATACATGATATGTTTAAGTTGCAGTGTTAAAGCTCCATGGCAGTAAATAGGCCAGATGAAAGGAGAACATGTGGGTTAGCACTGAGCTGTTACTCATTCACTCTCCTGAATAAACACTTCCATAAAAGGGCAGAGATAACATAAAAATGGAATCTACAAAGATATATACAAGTACATGATGCATACTCTTGCACCCAAGAGCAAGGAGTACATAGAGTTTATAGAGGAACTCAGTGTAGGAGGAAGTTGTAGATCAGGAGCACAAAAAAAAAAAAGAAGAAAACTAGGACATCTGAGAGATATGATTGAATGCTTGCGTATTATGAGAGCCCTGAGCGGACACACTTATTGACCGGTGCAGGAATTATAAACGTTGCATCATCGCCACTTTCGTCCCAACTCTCTTTTTCTCAGACTGCGCCATTTTCGTGTGCGGTCACGAGAGCTGACACCCACTCTCCTTTGCTGCCCCGCCATCTCCACTGCCAAGGGTGCCATGGCAACCGCATCTTCTCTCAGACAGAGAAAGAGATGGGAGACATTTTGGCTGCTAGACATGATTCATGTGCTGTGACGGTGGTCATGTGACCTGAGAAACAGTGCTTGTGACCTGTGGCCATTTGAATTAATTAGTGAATTTATTATTTAGGAAAAACAGACCAAACCAATATATATATATATATATATAAATTACTTAATGATTTGCTTAGGGAACCAGCAGAGCTGTTTTATATGTAATGGTTCTATGGATCTGCCTCTCTTTTTTTTTTGTCTTTTTTATTATCATTCCCTTCTTCACCACTGACACCTATTATGCACAACACATATGCGGGAAGAGGAGGGGGGGGATCCTGAGGGTTCATTTTGCAGTGTGAGATCTCTCTGAAACACACACTCTCTCTTCCCCTCTCCCTCCCTTGCTTTCCCCTCTCTCTCTCTCCCTCTCTCTCTCTCAGTGAATCGTTGCTGGGCTCGTGGTCGGCACGCGGCTGCAGAGCGCTCGCGCTCGATTCAGGCAGGACCAGGTGCGCGTGTGACGCTCTCTCCACGTTCGCCATCTTAGCGCGTCCGAACCCCGAATCGGTGAGTCTTCTATAAGAGAGAGTGTGTGTGTGTGTGTGTGTGTGTGTGTGCTTGCATTTGCGTGGGAGATGTGTTTGTTGTCGTACGTGTGTGTGTGTGTGTGTGTGTGTGTGCGTTTGTGTATGCGTCAGTGTTTTTGTGCGTGTCTGCATGCATGGCGCTGTTGTCTGTGGACGGATGTAATAAACAACAAATAAAAAAATCTAAAAGAAGAAAATATTTATAGATGGAGACAGGTTAATGCAACATGTCTGAAGAGTCATTAACACACAGCGTTCATGTAGATGCATGCTTCCCGCTTATCAGTTATTGATTAAATATCGGTTCGAAGACAAGACGCTGGTTAATTATCTCTGATTGCAACATTTATTTAAAATTAATACTCCTTTCAAAACCTCATATATTGTTTTGCCGTTTACATATTTTATTTACTCCGAGGCCTATAAGGTAATAAAACACATGGTTACCTCATGGAAAAAAAAAACTATTTAAAAAAAGAAAGAACGGTTGCTCGTTTTTTTTTCTTTTTCTTTTCCTTTTTTCTTTTGCGCAGAGCTGTGCAGATCTTCTCTCCTCCTCATTTGATTGGAGGCTGCCTCGCTGCGCCTAAAGCATCTTGCTCTGCTGTTGCCTTGGCAACGGCATCCGCAGCGCACCCGCTCCTTGTGTGATGGAGCTGTCCGAGAGATAGAGGAGGGATAGCAAGAGCACTGGCCTTCAAAAGACTAATGCTTTCACACGTCTTATTTTATAGCCAGGCTTACGGGATTTTATCGAAGCGACTTTTCTCGATAAATCGATTTTTCTAAAAAAAAAAATCTGTTTTTTGTTGTTTGTCTTCTTTGTTCTTGTGTTCCATCGATCCGATTTCATTTGAAACAAAAGAAAAATTATGCTTTTGTCATTTCTATAGAAATCAAACACTTCTATCAAGCGATCTTCTACAGGCATTTTCATGACTCCATAGCTCCAAGCTGGATGCTTAAATCCTGTGACAAAAGACAGGAAGCAAAGCATTACGAGATCTTATGAGACATGCTCTACTTCCTTTTGTGTTTAAATGCCCTTAACCAGTCCATCTTGTGTGAGTCATTGGAACAGGACATCATTAGGACGTGCGTTATTCTCTGCGGCCTCCTTGTCCTGATTTTTTTTTTTTCTTTCTTGTCCAACAGACAAACATTTCATGTTTCAAGGGCAAAACCTGCCTGGGTCATATATGGGTCACACTAGCTGTATTTATCTCACTTCCTCTGCTGGAACATACACAGTGTTCTGGGAGAAAGCATTCATATTAAGTGCCTGTGAGCTTCCAGGCTCAAATACAATACTAGTGCAAAAGTCTTGACTTTCTTTATATTTTCCTTCCAAATAGTCAGACATTCTTGTATTTTTACCTATTAATCGTTTAAGCATAAAAAAAACATTTACCTTAAGGCATGAACCAGTGAGAAACTGATGATCAGGCCGGTGATTAGTATACTGCTGATACTGAATGCTGAGTGGTTGGAACAGACGAGAGGGGAAATGAGGTTGCTGCTGAGGATGTTACATAAACAACCGATTTTTAAATGGAATCTTTAGGCACTTTGCATCCTGTCAGTTAAACATTTGTTTACTTTTGCAGTGTAAAGTAAATTAAATTGGATGATAAGTTATTAAATGTAAGACATTAACATGATTAACATGATCATAACACTTTAGAAACATTTCAAATAGATCTTTAACAAAAATCTTAGTATAATCATTTTCCTTATAAAGGCTTTCCTAGTGATGAGGCATAATAATGAAATACTCATACAGTATTGAGTTCAAATCAGGAAAATGACATTATAAAGACATGCTGATGGTACAGCTACCGAAGCATCAGTAAAATAATGAAATATTTTAATGAAAACCTGCAGGCAAAGGCACTATAAGGACATGTCTGAGATGCAGAAAGCAAACCTGCTAGCTATAAAATCTGCTGCAGATGCCATAGTTCAGATATCAGTTCTAAATATATACATATATTTACATATTTAATGATTTTTTTCTGTTGTTCATTAATGGGCCAGTGCCTGCTATATTCTTTTTCCACACCATTTCACACACCACTGTTTGCCTGCTGGCACAAAATGAGCATTTAGCTTTCACTCGCCAACAACACAGATTATTGCAGAGGTGAGAATTAGTCCACCTGGCCCCTGCAGGACACTCACACACCCTCACACAAACACACACACATGCGTACACATACCACATCTCACCTTTATTTCTCCTTCCCGCAGAACTTGCCCTACTTCTGTCATTCGTGTTGCCTCAAGGGATTTGTGTGTGTATTGGGGGGGAGGGAAACAGAGACAGAGAGAGAGAGAGATCACTAAACATTTTTCATCTTCTTCTTCCTAGAACATGGATAAGAACCTGTTGCCATCGGTTACTATGATCGTAGGATGTGGCGTTTCATCCCTGACCCTGCTACTGCTTATCATCATCTATGTCTCCGTTTGGAAGTAAGAACATAAAAACAATGCGTACATTCTTACACACGACAGCATTAATGCTCAATACACACCGATCGATAAACTGACTGATTGGTTTGTTTCTTTCAGATATATTCGCTCTGAGCGCTCGGTCATCCTCATCAACTTCTGTCTGTCAATCATCTGCTCCAATGCTCTCATCCTGATCGGACAGACACAGGCTCGCAACAAGGTATGACATCACTGTTTCCTGGTGCCCTCTAATACGTTCGCTTCTACATCGAATGTCTTTTAACAAACGTGAAATGCTTAACGTTAACGCCTGCCTATATGTTTTTCCCCTTTCTTAGGTCATGTGCACCCTGGTCGCAGCCTTCCTCCATTTCTTCTTCCTGTCCTCTTTCTGCTGGGTTCTGACAGAGGCGTGGCAGTCGTACATGGCCGTGACCGGTCGTCTGCGCAACCGCATCATCCGCAAGCGTTTCCTGTGCCTGGGCTGGGGTCTGCCCGCGCTCGTCGTGGCTGTTTCTGTAGGCTTCACCAAGGCCAAGGGATACGGCACGGTCAACTAGTGAGTCAACTGCACTTTACTTTACACACTAATCCATCTTTCTGTTTCTCTTCCCATCTTGCTTTTTTCCCCCCCAAGTGATTAACATTAAATGCTTTTCTTTTGCCTTGTCCACTAGCTGCTGGCTGTCTCTTGAAGGAGGACTTCTGTACTCATTTGTTGGACCTGCAGCTGCCGTTGTCTTGGTAAATAAAACAACACATATACACATACATGGTACACACAACTAGTATCATAGTAATAGAGCAATGAAAGTTCCTTTGTGTTGGTCTTGACATCATTGGGCTTTTGTGTTTTCTGCATGTTAGGTGAACATGGTGATCGGTATTCTGGTCTTTAATAAGCTTGTGTCGAAGGATGGGATCACCGATGTGAAGCTGAAGGAGAGAGCAGGGTAAGAGGTTTCTTTTTAATATTTGAGAAATATTACACCATTTATCATTTTAAGGCAAGAATAAAATAGCTTTTTCGTTGATTCGATGGATGGATGTTAAAGTAAGGAAGCCCAAAATCACACTCTGGCATTAGCTGTAGTTAACCCATTCTTCCGATTCCTGCAGGGCGTCTCTCTGGAGCTCTTGCGTGGTTCTCCCTCTGCTGGCTCTGACCTGGATGTCGGCTGTCCTGGCCATCACAGACCGACGCTCGGCCCTCTTCCAGATCCTCTTTGCCGTCTTCGACTCACTCGAGGGCTTCATCATCGTCATGGTGCATTGCATCCTGCGACGAGAGGTAAGCGGGAAATGAGACGCAAACACTCAGCAGATACAGTCCACTCTCTCCATCGCATGGCATGAAAAAGCTACAAATGCAAAATATTAAACATGTGCATATGTGTTATAGGTACAAGAGGCCGTGAAATGCCGCGTAGTCGATCGTAAGGATGATGGGAACGGCGATTCTGGGAGCTCACTGCAGAACGGCCACACGCAGCGCTTGGTGAGCGTCACACATGAGCGCACACAGATCGGCACATCGGGAGCAGGAAGCCGCATTAACATTCTCATGCATTTTTCATGATGGCCTGCGGCATTCACAAATAGCTGTTGATTTAATATTAATCCTCACTTTTTTTTCTCCTCCCTCTCTGTTTTATTTCGCTTGTAGGGTGACTTTGAGAAGGATGGTGACTCAAACAGACCAGGTGAGATTACCAGCTTAACACTTCCTGTTATTTTGTTGTTAGTAAAATTGTCCGATTTATTCAGAAATAGATTGAACAGCTGATTAAGACTTTCTAATTAGAGGAAGTATGAGCAGGAACTATGGTGTGAGTCGACATGGTACCTGACCACAATCCAGCAGTTTATCTAAAACAAAGATTCTTTTCTCATCATGTCAGGTGGCATGAAGAGCTCTTCAGAGGAGAAGATGCCTCTCCCTCAGCTGCCACTTCCCATGGGACCCAACTTCCACACACTACCTTCGAAGCCCAGCGCCAAAACGCACATGCCTCCCATGCCCGACTACGCCAGCCACACTCTGACCCTGCGTCGTGACAAGACCCGTGGAGGTGAGCTGCCCAGCTCCAAGCCCGTCTACGTGTGCGACAGCGACATCTTCACACAGATGGGCCCCGAGCTGGTGCGCGTACCGACCGAAGGCTGCGTCCCTGATGCAAGCGGCTACATGCTGATGCCCAACACTACATCCACACTGCGCTCCAAGCCCAAGGACGACATCTCTTCCGCTAAGTACAACATCAGCGTTGAGCATCTGCCCCAGGCACGCATCATGCACCTGGGAAGCGGATACGCCGAACCACAGGCGGCCTACGCCACCAAGCCAGTAACCGCCGACCGCGCCAGTGTGACGTACTCAGAGCGAGACTCACCCCTGCAGAACGTGCACAATATTTCCAGCGAGAGCCACGTCACCAGTTTGCTAGGAGACACCTTCGACTCGATGAACTCCATGATGTCGAAGAGCGAGACTATCTCTACACTGTCCATGAGCTCGCTGGAGGTCAGCGAGGGGGTGAGTGGAAATATATATTTTTGCAGCAAAACGGTGCTAGAAAAGTTATTAGTCAGTTATATAAGAACAAATAAGAACAAAGCAAACTTTTTTGTGCCTATAGTTTAATATAGTTTCATAATATAGGTTTATATATGTATTTTTGTTAGAGTTGCCTCATAAGAACGACTAATTCTTTCTTTCCCTTCTTTTCCTGTCTTTTCCTCCAACCCGAACATTGCAGAGGCAGAAATCTCGTTATGCTGAGCTCGACTTTGAGGTAATTGCATTTTCATAACTCACCTCCATGACAGCAGTGTTATTATTCCTGGAAACATTTGTGCCATTCTCAGGCAAAAGATTATTTAGAAGATTTACAGTCTTTGGCATGGCTTTTTTTTATAATGGAAAAATAATTATTGTTAAGAATAGAGCATCCACCCAATCTCATGACTTATACAAGAAGAATTCATGAAAGATCTCAATATGAGACGTTCTAACCCTCTTCGTTTTGTTCTGTGCTCCATGTAGAAGATCATGCATACGCGAAAGCGCCATCAGAACATGTTCCAGGACCTCAACAGAAAAGTGCATCATGCTGAAAGGGACAGAGAATCACCCGCTTCTGACAGCAAGGTAAGACTCCAACACCTCGCCAATAAACCCTGGCAAATAGAACGGATCTGCATCAGAAACTGGGTACGGCTGCCATTTAGTGCAGCCATCTGACATTTTACTTCAATCTCAATTTCTCACCTTCGTTCTCTTTCATCTTAAATTGCACTTGCTCAGAAGGAGCGGTGGGGAAAGCAGGGGAGGGGGAAACAGAAGTGTTAAAAGAGCAGGCATAAAATAGAAATGCTGTGAACTCAGCTCACTTTCTTAACTTTTCAAAAGTGTGTTGTAAGTCGGTTGAATAATTAATTTTTTTTTCTTCTGTGCAGTCTGTGAGATGGAGCGTGTCTTCTGCAGGAAGTGACAAAACAAGCCACAGCGTAAGTGTCTCTTAAGAATTATTTTCGGAATAAGAATACTTACTGCTTTAAGAGAAAAATAACGTTTATTCAGTTCAATACTTGCGCTGATATTAAAACACTACTAACACAAGTGTGTTAATGCACTATATGGAAAATGCTGCATGCATTGTGCTCTTAATCTAATGGATGGATAACATTAATCTCTAAATGTAGGGGAGGAATATTATATAGGGGCAACTTTTATATCCTTGCAGCATTTCATTGGTGCCATAAACAGATTCCATAAAGAAGGGAAAAAAATAGTCCAACAGAACACAAGGGAGAATCTTGGCTGTTGAGACTGACATGGTTGGCTGAGATCCTAACCCATATTATGTTTTCTCCTCCAGGATAAACAGCAAGCACTGGGCGAGCGCTCATGGGAGACCATGCCCCGATTACAGGCGTCGCCGCCATCATGGGTGCGGAAGGACCTTGAGCCTTTGGCAGCATCTCCCTTGGAGATGCCTTCTGTAGAGTGGGAGAAGCCTGGCACTGCCATCCCTCTAGTAGGCCAGGACATCATCGATCTGCAGACGGAAGTGTGAAGCCCTTACCAAAAAAAATCCTGTGTAATCTGGCTCTTTTTTGGTTTGGGAAAGAAGAGGGAGAGGGCGGAATCAGAAAGGGAAATTGGGCGGTCAAGAAGGATATATAGAGCGTAGGGATGGAGAGAGAGAACCAAAAACCATGTCCTGATATCCAAAGAAATAAAGAGGGGAGATTGCATAGTTTGGGATTATTGTAGCCTTAATTAATGGAACTTAACATAGCAGAGAAGGGGGGAAGGGGATCTGATAGATGGATGGATGGATCTGATGGAGTGGCTTTGGTTCTCCTCTGAGCACAGCAAGATTCTTGTTTTTTTCCGCCAAGAGCTTCTCCCGTAACTCTTCCGTCTGGTCCAGGAGAGGTGTAGTCTTCATGCCTGTGCCTTTTGTTCAGTTTTCGTTCGGCTTCAGTATGGAAAGGGCGACCGGTTGCTCGGCTCCTTGAGCCCGACTTCTTCCAGTGTCTCTGCTCTCACCACGTGAGAAGGACTGGCACCGAGTGACTTCCCAGCAGCCTGTTGGCTGTTTTTCACCCTGAGGTGAACGGACGCATGTTGCCAACTGTCTGCGCTGTGGTTATCGTTTTTATATCGCTTTTGCATAGCGCTGCTTCTCCAGAGCTTATTACAGACTCTTTCACTGAACTCTATTCAGAGTCTAATAGCATAACTTTCCTGGACTCAAGGCTTCAATAGGACTATCAGAGCTAAACATTTATTTTTATTGTTTAAATTGTCATTGTTATTATGGAATATTGCTGATATTTTTGCCTTATTCAGCTATGATTTATATTTATAAGATTATTTTTCTTGCTTTTGCTGTAATTTGTTTTCTGCCCGTTTTTGTCTTCATTACCTTTAAATGTCATGATAAATTTTCCAAATATAATATAAAACATATATTTGTTTCCCAAAAACTACATGAGGAACAATAACGAGAGTACAAAAGGAGGTGTGGCTTCACAAATATGTGCAAACCCATGTGACCACTTGTGAGACACCACTGCTACACCTGGAGCAAGCCCAGTGAACGTTCTGGGTACCAAAGGCTAGGTACGAGCAGCATGTGGACACTTTCAGGATGAAAGCATCATCTTTGCTTGGCTGTATGCCCTGGTGGATCATCTCACTATTTGTGTTTCCTCCGTTTCCATGACCAGCTCTTTCTATAGCCTGACAACAAGGAGAAATATGTATAACCTCAAAGACCCTAGCACTGGGCCTTGAGGCACCTCGGCATGTGGTTCGAGGTTGTTCTCGCCCTCCGCTAAACTCCAGCAGAACTTCCTCAGTGCCAGCTGTAGAGGCAAACAGACTCTCATATTGTGCAAAGAGAGAGTGAATAATTAAAAAAGAAAAAAAGTGCAATATGATAATGGACACTTGTTGCTCAAGTGAGGGTGATGTCAGACCCATGACAGATTTTTATTATTTTTGGAATTTTTGTACCATGTTTATAGAGCATATAGAGACATTTATGATAATACTGTCTAAGGACTGTATTAGCAAGTATCAAAGATTCTTTCTCCATGAATTTAATTTGATGGATGAAAGCACATGACTTTGAGTCATGTGATTAATATTTGGGAGATAAAAATAGAAATTATATATGAAGAATAATAGAATATAGAGTATGTTTCAGGCACATACCCCTGGTTTTCTACTTGATTCCCCCAGATTGTTGAATAACAGAACACTGGTCCCTCTGTATTGTCCTGTGTTTTGAAACACTGTAACCCTGTGTGCCAATAACCTTCCCTCTTGTTGCAGTCCTAGACAGTATGGGGTATCTGAAGTCTAACTGTTTCTGTCTTTTACATTTGTATGTCCTTATTTTTCCATTGTTTTCACTTGTACAGTTTTCAGAGCACAAAATGACTATGTATGATTTTTAATAAAACAAAAATCTATATTATAAAATGTTTTTTTTTCCATAAGATGTTTACATTGATGCATAAAACGCAGATTATTAGCACTTTGTAAATTAGCTTTAAAGACATTGATGATATCTTAACTCCTAGCAAGGACAAGCATTCAGAAAGAACGGATACTAATCATTAGAGCCTGTCCTTCTCTGGCCAGAATTGAGAATGATCTTTTATAGTTTATGAGGTCCAACATTTAAGAAATTCTAACTCATGGTTACATTAATGGCATTCGGCAGACGCCCTTATCCAGGGCACTTAGTTCATTACACTTATGAGCCTTGCTCAAGGGCTCTAGAGTGCAAACTTGGTGGGGAGGTTTGAATCTGGGACGTTCCAATCATGAGACAAATGCAGTCCAGATTGGGCAGGAATGTGTAAACATCATGATAGTTTCAAGAAGTTTAAATCCTCGAAACAAACCTTATACATCCATAGATAAGGAGTTTATAGCATGGATAGAAAGACATGAGGTTTGTAGGCTTCAGGACAAGCAAAACAATTATAGACCTCAGAATAAAACCAGGAAGCTATACAGGATAAGAGCAGCAGCTTGTTAACCTGATGGCGAAAGCACAAGCTTGTCAACCCAATGATGAAAGCAGGATAGCTCAAAAAAAATTTATAGCTTATATAAGAGTCAAGAGGTGGAAGAACTTAAGAGTAAGAGCACATACACGTAATTACATTAGTGGGAAACTGCATGGGCATCAGGACAGGAGTAAAATCTTGTTTATCTCATGAGAATAAACCTGAGGAGAGGGTTTGTAGACCTCAGGACAGGGCAAGGGGCTTGTGGACTTCAGATCAGAACCAGGAAGCTTCACACTGCAATATGGGAGCTGACAGACCTCAAGATGTAGATTTCGGGATAGGAGCAGGAGCTTGCAGCCTTTAGGATTGTAGCAGGCGGTTCTACAAGAGAAAAATAAACCTTGTGGCATGAAAAAGAGGTTGTAGAATTCAGGAAGGGACAAGAGATTGTAAACTGCAGACTTAGAGCTAGAGCTTGTAGACATCAGTACAAAAGCAGTAGTTTATAGTTCTCAGGATGAGACCGGAAAGATGTTGATCTTTTTGGAGGCAGGGAATTTGTAGGCCTTCGGAGGTTAAAATTCTTGTAAACAATAAGGTGGAAGCTGGATTTTGTGGTCACAAAGATAGCACAGTAGCACAACCATTGGGGTAGAAAGAGAAGCAGTAACAAAACTGATTGGTACAGTGCAGAGACATAGTTAAATTAATTTATGGGTAACTTCACTATCAGTCAGGAACTTTCTGTTCTCTTATCTACGAACTCAAACCATTGCATATGGATACAGTAGAGACAGCAACAATATCTCAGTACACCATGTACTGTTAATTTTGTTAGCTATTTTAAATTTTAGTCTTAGTCTTAGTCCCAGGAAAAAATGTCCCTGTTGTTTTTTTTTTTTAATATTTAGTCAATTTCATCCTATTTTAGTTTTAGTCAAGTTTTAGTCAGAGGAACTCTTAAGTATTTTAGTCTAGTTTTATTATTAATTAGCCCTAAAGCTATTAGCTTAATGGGTTAGGCAACAATATAGCTATAAAATAAAATAAAATAGGTTGCATGTAACAAAACATAATTACCACAAAGAGGCTGTAAAACTGGATGATTTTTATGGTATGCCTTGATGCGTCTCTTAAGGTTAGTGGTATTTTTCCCAGCAATTGTGTGCCCCCACTGTTTCCCCTCCGACATTACTACTATCGGGTTTTTTCCGCCGGTTCAATATAAAGGAAATGGGTCCAAATATCGTCTCTTCTCTTTTGTCCGAGTAATCCTGCTATCATGACCAAGAGTTAAAGATGACTGAGCTTGTAACATCCAGTCACTGTGCGTGCAAACTCCCAATATGCCGAGTGCCGTGACCCGGGAAACACTGCTGCTCATGTCATAATGAATGAACACCGAATCGTAGTAGATTGTGACAAAAAATGAATGTTGATAAAAATAATGACAGATGTTTTATTCGTTTTTATTTTTAGTCTCGTCTTTTCTCTTCAACGATATTGCATGCAGATTCCGTCACTGTCACTGTTCATTGATTTCCGTGACGTCTTGTCATCGTCTCGTCTTATTCACAGGAAAAAAGGTTGTCAACAAATATTTTTCTCTATGATTTTTGTTGACGAAATTAACACTAACACCATCACTCTTTTGCAAATTATCACTAATCCAAATTATCTTAATCCTTTGACCTATAGGGGAGTTAAAAGTTTAGGATCCCATCAAGGCCCCAAGGTCCCCATCAAAGACCATCAAGGACCCACTGCAGCCTAAAAATAATGATGAATGCAGTTGGAATGGGGTAAAAATGGAGAACCACGTATTTCATAATACTTTCTAGCCTTGTACCTGTCAGGTTCTCAACGAGTTTGTCATCTTTTCACTAATTTCTATTATATACAAGACCATGTCCTATGAGATCGAACCGAGTTAGTACGATACCTGTCGTATCGCACTGCGCTCTTACCAGGCGCTTATCACATGCTTACTATGTTGTCATTGTGTCTGGTGGGTTGGTATAAATACAGAGCAAAAGTGCTTTTTTCGAAATGAAGTGATGGTGTAAGGAATTGTATATTTACACTAAATCTGGTAACCCTGTGTGTCGTAAATGTGTTAAGCACCAAAAGAACATAATATGAATTTAATGTGATCTTATACCTTGTGCCATGGCCGTACCCTGGACATGAAACGATCCTGAAGACGAGGTCCATGACGAGGTCATTGTGTGAACTCCATTGACATAGCAACAACAAAGTGAAATCCCAATAACAGATCAATCAGAACGACATCCAATCATTGCATGTAGAACGTCAATGAAGTCCCTAAGAGGTGTTAGTTACGCTGTTAGCTGGTCAATGCCGTCATTTTCACTACGTCCTTATTAAGTTCTCCCTGCGTCTTGCTTTGACAACGTCCTCACAGGTATTTATTTTTTTTAAACATGTCCAAAAAAGCACAGCAGACAATACTACGTCCTCTTACTACTTTCACTCAAATTTAAAGGACATACAGGGAACATGGCTACATGTAGTAGGAGGTTAAGCAAGTAGATAAGCTGTTCTGCTGACACTCACAATCTTGTTGAGTTACTGTTGAGTACAATATAAGTAATATTTATTCCTGAATGACAGACATCATTGGTCTTTTTTGACACATTTTTGGCATCTCACAATTCTTAAACAAAAACAACAAACATGAGCCCTTTAGCAACTTTATAATACTCTTGTTTTTAACAAATATAGTAACAACACAAAATTAGACCCACTACATGAATGTCCTGGATGCAATCTAGGCAATATATAACCTGTGAAAAATAGGAAACAAACACATTATCTCCAGACCAGACCTTTTTATTTTATTTTCAAGGAATGGTTATCTATTTGCCATCTAAACCATTAAAAAGCTGTCTACCTATTACAGAACCTCCATTTCTGTTATTAGTACATTTGTGATGCCCTCCAGCTTTACCTTTTTAAATAATGCCACATTTATTTAAAAGAACACAATTTCACATGGAAGGTCTGAAATGGAGGCTAAGCTGGATGGGGCAAAGAAAACTTTGGAGCATTAAAAATATGACAATTATAACACAGCATAACACTAATTGGCTTAATAAATGAATGATGCATTCGATAACATGTCTCTCTTCCTTTCTAAATTATCAACTGTCAGTTGATTTCTAACTCACTTTTTTTTTTTAAAGATGCTAAATAGTACAATGGTGGTGCAACCTTTCACTCCTTAAAAAAAATGTATAAAATTAATAATAATAATAATAATAATAATAATAATAATAATAATAGATCAAAAAGTTGATAATGCAGTCAAATAATTATTAACACTTATTTGACAGTTTTGACAGTTTGTTTTTTTCGCATCAGAAATAATCTTAAGTTGATAAGCTAGATAACTTGATAGCATAACCTTCGAACCATGCAGCATTATTTAGCTTGTCTCAATGAAGCTAGGAGCTTAGCAATAATCCAGTGATGAATCATCTCTCAAGCACTTGTAATATCAGTCAGGCAGATTTCTGTTCAAAATATTTTTTCACTATTCAACCCTGTTAAGGCATTTATAAATAATCACTGCAATTTCGAAATTAATGAGTCACTTTTTTCTTCTTTGTCATTCACTGATTCTAGTGTTTTTGCCATGCCTTTTTTTTATATATATATTTTCCTCATGAACAAAGCCTAAAGCAATGATGTACACATGAAATAGAACTTATACAACTCAAATATGAGTCAGTGACTCACATATCTCTAATTGGCATGTTCGTCTTTCTACTGCCAGTACATAGAGTTTCAATATGGCCTTTAACAATGTGCAGTAACTTTGCTTTGATTTCCAAACCTAAGTTTTGAATCATTATCTTGGAGTCAACAGTGTGTGTATGTACTTAACAAAAATTTTGAGATACAGAAGTCAGGTACATGTAAATAAAATGTAATAAGTATATGAAGATCTTACGTTTATGTGCTTTGGCATATGTTGCATACATGTCATTTGGAATTAACTATACTTTTCCAATTTTAAACTGGGAAACATGGTTCCTATTGATTTCCAAGTGACATTTTTGATATTCCTCTGTGGACTTTTCTAATTGAACCAGATAATATTGTTTATCCAAGAACAATGTTTTAAGACTGGCATTTCAGTTTGTATTCTTCCTTTACTGTCCCCCTAATGAATGCAGCTAAAAAAGTGGAAATTATTCAGAAAAATATTTAAAAAAAAATATTAAATATAAAATTAAAATAAATAAATATGGGTATACAAAACAATAGGTATATAAAAAAGATATATATTCGCATAGAATTAAACCAGAATATAAAAAATATGCAAAAGTATGAAATATCAAAATATAAACACTGTAAAAACAGAAGTGTGCAAATTACACAAGTGTTTGGTAAAGTATATGTAAAAATGAAAGAAAAGCGTGTGTGTGCAAGGCTGCAATGGTTTGTGCAAATTGTGCAAATGATTGTGCAAATGATTGTGCAAATGATTGTTCATGATTATTATTTTGCAGGTAATTATGGTTCAATTAAGTTAAATTAAATTTTATTTATATAGCGCTTTTAACAATGGTCATTGTCTCAAAGCAGCTTCACCAAACGGAAAGATTTTTTTTTTTTTTAAATGCCTGTTAAAAAAAAAAAAAAAAAAAAACATGTGTCTAGAAAATAATGAGATGAATGAATGATGCATGAAATGTCTCTGATGAGCAAGCCAAGGGTGACGGCGACAGTGGCAAGGAAAAACTCCCTG
>JAQQZT010000012.1:6752765-6765121 GCA_030068275.1 Clarias platycephalus | reverse complement strand
TACTGTTTTTATTTTTATTATTATCATTACTTACTGTATATTTTTATTTTTCTTGTTCCTTGGCTGCATTGAGCATGTTTGTGACAAAAGAATTTCCCTCTGGATAAATAAAGTTCCTCTTATCTTATCTTATTATCTTAATATTAATATTAGCTCAGTTGAGATCATGTGACACTCAGCAGAAAGCGCAAGCATAATACTCATATGTAAAGACCTTACTCGTTTATTAAGTTTAATTTTATTTTAACATTTTGCTCGTCTTGCAAAACGCTTGCAGACCAAGTTACTCACAATCCACTGTATGTTAGATTTTTGCATAGAACAAGAATTGTGGAATTTGGCCCTGATTACTTACTTTGTACTCTCATTTCAGTTTGATAAGCTTTATGGTCGGCATGCAGGAAAACTTATAACAACTAAGACCTATTGTAATGTAGTTATATGTACCAATTTTGCTTTAAGAAAGACTTCAAAAGCCCCAAACTATCCCGTTGCATTATTGCTGCTATAATGTTTGCAAACCACAAGATGTCACTGTTATTGATACACTGAGTCTTCAGTACCTTGGAGAAATAAATAAAAAGTCATCATCAAAACAGAAAGAAAATAGAGACAAGGCTAGATCTTACACAGAGTTAGTATCTAAGGTCACGCCAGCTTAGAACATACAAGATTGACCACACAAAAAGCAAAAACTTCACAGCATGTGTATAAGTCCAGTGACAAACTCACCCTCAGCAATGGAGTCCCACAGGGTGGTGTCCTGAGCCCCCTGCTATATTCACTATGCACCTATGACTGCATGGCCAATACCAACTCCACCACCATCATCAAGCCAGCTCGTGGTGGGCCCGATCACTGACAACGACGAGACGGCCTACCTGAAGGTGATTAGAAATCTGGAGAACTAGTGCCAGAGGAACAACCTCATCCTGAACATCAGCAAGCCAAAGGAGCTGGTAGTGGATTTTAGTACAAAGCACGCCCCTGTCATCAACAAGAGCCCAGTGGAGAGAGTGGACAGCTTCAGTTCAGATACCTCGGTGTTCAGATCGAGCAAGACCTGTCAAGAAATGTATACTTTTCCTACCGTGGTGAAAAAGGCCCGACAGCATCTCTAACCACCTCAGACGTTTGAGAGACTTTAGACTGCCCTCTAAGGTGCTTAGGAACTTTTACTCCTGCACTATAGAAAGCATCAGGAACAGTACCATAAAGGACAGACAAGCTTTACAGAGGGAGAGCTGAGTGCATCATCCATACCAAGCACTCAATCTACAGCAAGTGGTGCTGGACCAAGGCCAGGAGGATCATGAAGCACCTCAGCCACCCTAATAATGGACTGTTTTTTCTGTAGCGGTCAGCAAAGCGCTTCTGCTCCCTGATGGCCAACACAGAGAGACTGAGAAGGAGTTTCTTCCAGTAGGCTGTGTGAACTCTCAATCACAACACCACATAGGACTCTGACTGCTTTCTCACACAAAACAATCTCACTACCCATCACATTGCACATTACACATCACATATTAATGCAGATGTGCACATTTTGCACACCATGAAACTTTGAACTGTGACTTTGCATGCTATTCTGCACATTCTACAGAATAGCGTGCAAATAGAATGCAAAGTGGAGGTTGTTTTTCTTGCTCATGACTGGACATGGTTTCTATATACAGTACACACTTCAATCCTATCTAATTTAATTTAATTTCATTATTATATTATTTGTACATAATGTAAAAACATTTTTTTACAGTTAAAAGTTTTTATCTTTTATACATATCTAATTTCATACTTTATAGTCCTATTAAAAACTCTTATTTTTCTTATTTTTTATATCATACTGTGTATGACTGTGTATGTGACAAATTAAAATTTGAATTTGAATGATTGGAAAATATTATTATAGTATTATTATATAGTATTATTATGGTATTATAGTATAGTATTATAGTAAAATTATCACCTTCATGATGCGAACAGGAACACAGCTTCATGACACAGTTAAGCTGCATGGACATCACCTTATTGTCAGTTACTGTGTTTTCCAAGAAAATCACACTCTATCAAGTTTTATGCCTTACACCGAGCGTGAAAGTCATTTTCATGTGCAGGCCCTGTACATGCACTATGCATGCGTTTGGAGGTTTTCTGTCGTAAAAACCTGCATGCCCTGCACTACTGTTATATCTTGCAAAGACCTTAAACTGAAAATGCAGATGCACAATTTGCCATAATTTTACATGCAGCACAAATAACTTGTCTGCATCCTGTGAAGAAAGTGCTGCTCTCAGACGTACTCAGTAACCTCACCTTTTCATTACAACGCTGCCAGCGGTTGCCAGGATACCATTTCCTATGGCAACAGCAGAAGTAGAACACTAAGGGCAGTGGAGGAAGAAAAGGAGGACAGCGGCGACCGGAAGCCCATATAAGAGCATGGAAGCACTTTAGAGTTTTTGCAGAACTGGATAATGTTTTTCTTAACTTTAGCCATTCAGCACAGACTTAATGCAGTATGTGCAATACAATAAACCATACCTTATGCAAGGCGTGAAATTATCTGCGTCTAGATTGCGTTTAGTTACTATGACCTTTTGTGACCTTTCTTTACCTTTTTTTCTGCTCGATGACTAACCGCCATCCTAAAATGCAGAAACGGTAATAGCGCTGATCATTACGTCATTTACTTCTAATTTTTAGCTTTGCTGTAATGTATTATTTGCTTTGTTGCTTGTTTAATGTCACAGCCAACATATTTCAAAGGTGCACATTTCACCCCCACAGGAACCCCATCAAACATTATATTTTCATGATGATAATTAATATGTATTTCCGTTGCAGAGCTGATGCATTTTTTTTTCTCCCCTTCCATGTTTCATCCTGACTGGTGTGGGTATTTTCTGAGTCATTGCTTCCCCTATTCCCATTTCATCAGGGCTCAGCGGGGCATCATTCAGCTCATTATACCTACTGTGCCAGGGTGACAAACTTCATTGATTTTTTAAATGTATTATCATAAATGCCTTTGTGTTGAATTAACATTCATGCTGATAACATGAGGGAGTTTTAACACTTGTGTTTTTTTCCCCCCTTCTCAAATCCTGCATGCACCGAGCCAAAAAAAAAGTGCAATCTATAACGTGTCTAGTAGACGCAGGTTGGCCAAAGCAATCAGGTCCATCGAGTTTCTTTGAGCTTCTCTCTGACAGGACCAAACTACCATGAAGTAAAGCGTTGAAGATATTGCACAAAAAAAAGTGCAAGTGGAAAAACAAGTGTGCAAGTGAGGTATGAGGGGAGAGTTTAGAAGAATTCTGCAATCAAACTTTTGTACATTGTAAAAGCACGTAATTAGATTTAATCAGTTTCTGCAAACTTGGCTCTTGGAAGCTAAGGGACAATATTTACAATGCACAGAAAAGAAAAAGAAAAACAGGCGTATGGAGTGGTTAATAGCTGTTCCGGTTGATGATAAAAAGGCAACTTGGAGAAAGAAAGAAAAAAAGCGTGTGCATGCCACAGTGTGCTCATTGCCCATGCAAAGACTGAAGAAATAAGCCCTTCTTTATTCCATGACTTTTCACTCTATTTCTGTGCAATTGATGCACAGTTCTAACAATGCAACGTAAATCTCAGGCGCTGATTTTTAATACCCCTAATGAATCCCAAAGGATATCACACTCTGTGTTTTGCAGAGATCTCTGTGTGCAATCATGAAATCTCTGCACCAAACTGAGCATTTGGGTTTTTTTTTTTTTTTGGGTTAATACTGCACCCACCTGGTCAGACCACACCACTGCAAAAAAAAATAATAACTATATGTTTTTAAGGGACCGGATCTTGAAGTCACTTGAAAGTGGTTATATTTGACATGACTGAACTTGAGTGATTCAGAGTGGCCAGGAAGCTGACTGGTTCACAAGCCAGGAACTGCGCAATGCTTTCATTAATTTATTTTTCTTTAGCCACTTAGTAGGAGATTTCAGGCCAAGACGTCTTTAAAAAAAACTAGGTAGTGCTACTTTTTATGTGACACACACCAGTCATGATGAAAAGCCAGGGGAGGTGTCATGTAGAAGAAACTTTTTACTACAGATTATGTTGCATTGTCACAGTTCCAGGCTTATCGGTCTGGTCTTGATCTCGAGGTCCTGTAGTGCTTCATGTTGTTTCCACATCCATGTGGGTTTTCTACAGAATCTCTGATTACCTCCTGAAAAAAGATATTCAGAAACCAGGCAGATTCTTCATTCTAAACTTCTACAAGGTGTGAATGAGATGTTTCTGCATGGAGCTCGGTGCTGCCTAGCTGAGTGTATTCCTGCAACCTTGTTCACTGAAAATGAAGAAATGAGAGAATTATCATAGTAAGATTTAGTTTAAAAGGTATCTTTGGACTAATCTCTTAACTGCTCATGCCTTTCTTTTCTTGCTGAATGTTTTGAACTTCTGTTATTTTCAATTTTGCACTTTGCTTTGTTCAGTTATACTGTCATGATAATGATGATGTGATGATGATGATGATGATGATGATGATGATGATGTATGAGGGGCATTCAATTCAAACCAGAATTTTTGAAAGCAGAATAACAGGAAACATTTCAAACGAGTTCAACTGAGTTCAATGAAAGTGCAAACTACCTTTTTTTATTTCTCTATATAATCCCCTGCTACACTAATGCACTCATCCCAGTGTTTCACTACTGCTTGGATACCATCAAGGTAGAAAGTTTTCTCAGTACGCCGGAGCCATGATAGGACTGCCTGCTTCATGTCTGAAACACTGGACTCCCAGGAACCCCTTTAATGGAGAACATGTGGAAATGTCTTGGATTGAAGTCAGGACTGTACGGGGGACGTGGCAATAACTCCCAGTCGAGTTCCTGTAATGTGCAAGTGGTGTTCATGAATGATTGTGTGCACAGTTCCCACAGACAGATGCATCTCTTTTACAGAATGTTTGAGGGATAGACAGGCATCATAAGATAGAAATTACACAAATAAAACTTTGTTTGTCACTTTGTTCCTGTGGAAGAAACTCTTCATATTTCCAAGAAAAAAACATTTTATTTATTTTAATTAATTAATAAAAATAAAAAAAATTATTTGGTCTTGTTTACTCACTATTTGCTGTCTTTATTGTGAAGAATAATCAACAACATTTGTGACCATGTGTGAAGACGCATTTGTGACGCGAATGCACACCTGAGAGCGTGTGTCATACTTCAGTGAATGGAGCTATCATCAAACTTTCTCATGTATTCATTGTCGTTCACGTTGTTATAATAAGTAAAAAATCTCCGGAGGCTTGTTGACTTTCCCATCAAAGAAGAGGCAAGAGAAAAATAAATTGCCTTCCAGATCTTTCACATTTAGTCATAATGATGGTTAATATTCATGTAATTGTGGTAGAGAACATAGTCGCAGATTGGAAAGTGCAGGAAGGTCGGGGTGTAAAAAAGGGTCCAGGTCCCACTTCTTCACCATAATGACTTGAGAAAAGAAAGCTGTGAATGTCACGGGCGGAAATATGCAGGTCCCTGAAGAGAAGTTATGAATCACTGTGAGTCAGTATGAATCATTTCAATCAGTCATCTAAAGACGGCCTTGTTCACGGTGGGAATGCAGAACAAATTGTTTTATGCTTTATACGAGTTTTCTTCATCTTCTGGGTGGAAGATTCACATAACAAATTAGCTACTGTGAGATGTAAGCCTACAAGCTTATGGATGTAAGCTGGCAGCAAAGGTGTAGCTAGGGGGTGGGTTTTGTTTTACAACCCACTGAAATATTTTCCAGTTCCTAACAGGGATCATTAACATGACACACATGTACTGTAGTATTGCTTGTTATGGATATGTTTGATCCAGTATCACCCAAATGAGGCTGGGTTCCCTGTTGAGTCTGGTCCTGCTCAAGGTTTCGACCCATCGCACTTGACTGGATCATCACTGACAAACTGATCATTTTGATTTATACACATTCACATTTCATACAAACTTCCATAATTTCTTTTGATTGTGTAAAGCTGCTTTGTAACAATGACAATTGTTATAAGCACTATACAAATAAAATTGAATTATTATAATAGCATCAAATTCATGTTTCCATACATTACTTGTGTAAATCCTCCAATATGAATATGCGTCTGTCCATCAATTTTTGTTTTCACAAAAAAGAACCAATTAACCATTCAGAATTATGCATTTTCCACCACCAGTTCATTTAACCTGACAAAATTATATGAGTGTATCAAGTTCTGCAAGTTATTAACTCCAGAGTTGGGCAAAGTACACAAATCCTGTGCTTGAGTAAAAGTAGAGATATCCTAAGTAAAATATTATTCAGATAAAATTACAACACCTTCTTTTAGCTTTGTACGAGAATAAGAGTTCAAAAGTACTTACCTTTAACTTTACTTAAGTATCAACAGTACTGAGCTTGTATTAGCACACAATAGCCTTTAAGTTAAACTAGTCCCTCTCTCTCTCGCTCATGATTGATGGTTTCATGGACAGAAAGCAAGCAAATCATACAATAACATACAACAGTCAGCAGGTGGAGATATTACTTATTCAAATACTCCACACAACCGCAGTTAAGTAACGCAATGCCACGCAGAAATGTAGTGAAGTAGACAGTACAGATATTTGCTGTAGGACGTAGTAGATTAAAAGTAAAGGTATCCACTAATAAAACTATTCAAGTAAAAGACATATACAGGCAAACTGTAAATGTACTAATTTACCTTCCAAATCTGATTAACAACTGATTAATCATGTTGTGATTTTATTTATATATTTCCTCATCCTGTGCTGAAATTAATTCCTAAATGCTAAGGAAACGATGTAATTCACAATCACTATCTTTATCGCTTATCCTGTACAGGGTTGTGGGAAGCCTGGAGCAGATACCAGGGGACTCAGGGTACTAGGCAGGATACACCCTGGACAAGGTTGCAGTCTATTGCATGGCACTCAAATGCTAGGCAATTTGGGAATGCCAGTTAGCCTAATCTGCATGTTTTTGGACTATAGGAGGAAACCAGAGTACTCAGAGGAATATATTTATAATATATACATTTTATAATATAAAATTATACCTTTTAAAAATAAAAGGCAACTATAACCCTTTTAGAAATTCATGAACAGCTTTGCAGTGGCTGGATGCAAGCCAGAAAACTCAAAGAGCACAGTCACACTCCTCTCTTTAAATAAATTATTAACTCACAACCAAAACAACATGATTAAGCATGGAATACTCTTCCCTGGACAGACTTAACACCATAGTTCCGGTCATGTTCTTTGATTCTTCTCAGCACCTTTAATACCATGCAGCCAATAGATTGTCGAGGGCCAGACTAGAGGACATGCAGGTGCCCCCTTTGGTTACATGGATCAATGATCATCTGACAGGCAGAACACAGTTTTTGAGACTACAGAGTTGTGCGACTGAACGCCTGATAAGTAAAACTGTAGCTCCTCAGGGAACTGTGCTAACTCCATTTCTTTTTTTACTACATATACTGCAGACTTTAATTTAAATTTTCTGATGACACTGCATTTGTTGGGTGTGTCGAAAGCCGACAGGAGGATGAGTATAGAGACCTGTTTGCCTTCTTTGTGAGGTGGTGCAGGGGGAATTATTTACAGCTGAAAAAATAGTCTTGGACTTTAGCAGAAATAAGTTACCGCACTCCCGAGTCCGTATCGGTGGGAAGGATGTGGACTTTGTGACGTGCTATAAGTACCTGGGTGTTCAACTAAACAATAGGCTTGAATGGTCCATTAATACTGAAGCTGTGTTCAAGAAAAGGCCTGAGTCAGCTTTATTACTTGAGGAGCCTCATGTCCTTCAATGCCTGCAACAGGATGCTTCTATTCATCCGTCATTGTGGCAAGTACCATCTTCTTCGCTGGCATCAAAACAAAGCATGCCATTTCACTGAACAAACTCATTAAAACGGCTGAATCTGTTGTTGGACACAAACTTGCTTCCTTGGAGGAGATGGTTAGGGACAGGATGCTGGCAAAACTGTCACTTTCTCAATAAAACAATTGATAGTTTCAGCAGCAGACACATTCATTCCCACTGTTCAGGGGAATGATATAGGAGATCATTGCAGCCCACTGTCATCTTACCCTATAATTCATCTGCACATGTCAGACCCGTGGTCACTGAACTTAACAATGTCTTTTCTGAGTCACAGTGATCTTACTTTAATATGTAGTTCATGTTATTTATTTTCTTTTATTTAACAGTTTGTAATTATTCATTAACAGGGACATTAACAAAAGCATTTGTAATACTCGACGTTCAAAAATCACATTTTATTTGTGATTTGGGAAGGGGGCAATTACTTGTTCACATATGGCCAGGTAGATTTGGACAGCTTTTTTACCTTTATAATTGAAATCATCATTTAAAACTGCTTTTTGTATTTACTCAGGTTATCTTCGCGTAATATTAAAATTTAAGTGTGACAAATATCCAAAAAAAAAAAGTATAAATCAGGATAAAATACAAATACTTTTTCACAGCACTGTGTATATAGTTAACCTTTAACTATAACTGTGTTCTTTTTAGTATTTTAATATTATGTTTATTTTATGGGGTATATCTAAGTTTTTATCTTAGCTTTACATATTTAGCTGCTGCTGCAATTTAAATTCCCCTTCTGAGATCAGTAAAGTTATCTTGCTCTATTCAGTCATAACCAGACAGTATGTTTGATAAGTCATATTATTTAATTGATATGATTTCCCATAATCTTCAGGGGGAAAATGTAGGCTAAACGTCAAAAAATCATATTCCAAAAGTGTGACCCAATGCAACGGCAAGGAATGCAATGAAATACAGTTAGCGTCTAACCAAAAGTGCATTTGACGCAGTGCAAATTAATTTGCATATGTAAACAGTACACAGAGAAGCAGTTATATACTGTACACTCAGTGCAATGATTATAGATGGGTGCAATGAAGGTAGGCATTGTATATCATGATTTAAAAAAATGCATGTGTAAAAAGTACAGTAGTTTGTGCTCACATTATTGCATTATCTTTATATTGTAGAGCATTATTCTTTGTAATGCATCTATCTAGGTACCTCACTGTGGAGGCCAGTGGTCCCCATTGTATTCATACCCATTTTGTACGATTATGGTAGGACATCCAGTCCACATTCATACACACACTCACAAACATTCACAAACTACGGGCAATTTGGGAACGCCAATTAGCCTAATCTGCATGTTTTTGGACTGTGGGAGGAAACCCGGAGAACCCAGAGGAAACCCACCAAGCACTGGGAGAACATGCAAACTCCATGCACACAGACCCAAGGTGGGAATCGAACCCAGACTATGGAGGTGCAAGGTGACAATGATAACCACTGAGCCACCATGCCGTTATTATTTACAATAATGCACTATAATATAAGGTATATGTGACAAACAAAAATCTAATTTTAGGTGGATGTTGATCAATCAATCAATCAATCAAATAATCAATCAAGTAATCAATCAGTTAATTAACAGAAGTCAGGGTGTCTTAGTATGCCGGGGCAAATTTCTTGCTAAATTTTATTTCTTAAGGCGAGAATTTGTGAGACAAGGCGTTCAGATGCCAAGGTACCACTGTATTATTATTATTATTATAATTATTATTAGTATTACTGTTATTCAACCTTGAAGTCCTAATACATACACTATATTGTCTAATACTATAAAAGTATTCGCTAGCCTGCCTTCACATGTATATAAATTTCAGTCACATCCAATTCTTAATCCATAGGGTTTGATATGATATTGGCCTACGCTTTTTGCAGCTATAACAGCTTCAACTCTTCTGTGAAGGCTTACTGTATAAATATTTTACCTATTATCGTGACCCTTTTAGTATTTTAATATTTAATTAGTAAACACATTTTTACCCAAAACTCAACACAGCATGAGGCCTACTTCACATTCTCTACCAAACAAATAGTACACTTTAATGCCTAGAAGCTGTGCTCACATTATTGCATTATTTTTATATTTTAGTGCATTTTTCTTTACAATGATTCACTATAATATAAGATATGTGACAAAATAAGGTGGATGTTGGTCAGACAATCAGACAATAAATGGAAGTCATGGGGTCTCCGTGCAACGAAAATTTATATTCTTAACCTGAAAATTCGTGAGACGGTGTGTTCGTATGCCGAGGTTCGACTGTATTATTATTATTATTTAACCTTGAAGCCCTTATAGATAGATTAGAAGGAGTTTATGAAGAATGTAGGCGAACGGACTTGCAATGCTTCGAACGACCGCAAGGTGGCGGTTGACGCACTTCGTGATCTGTGACGTCACCGCCTGCCAAAGTTCATAAGGCACTCAAGTAGTTCCGGATTTTAAAGCAGCGATACAAGGGCACCGACTCCGCCGCACACAGGGTGTATCAGGCAGTGAGGAGATCATGGCGCGGCTGTTGAGGAGCGGTTTACGCAGTTATTTCACCACTCAGATTCGCATGGGGTCGGACCAGGTATATACACACCTTGTTTGTTTATTCGCGTGGTTTGTTTTTCAGCCCTAACGCCATTGTGGACTCGTTTCTTTCGGAGCTCTAGTGCGCTTCGTGTGGCTGGAGATAGGAGTTAAACTGTACAGCTTGAGTAGGGCACATGGGTAGGAAACGGGGCGGAGATTGGGATTGGACCTGCTTTTTGGGATGTGCACGGCAATCCTGCATGCATGTGTAGAGAAATTAATGTCATGAACGAATTCCTGAAAATAATAATAATAATGAACAAAACGTTTTTCCATCACTGTGTTTGTTAAATGAATGAATGAAGTAGTGGGCCTTTAAATACTAAACATCAAGGTCATCTGCAGTGTTATGTAAGTAAAACAATAACAGGTCTGTGTAAATCCCCTTTGCTCACACCTGCGCGCGGGCGCACACACGCGCAGGGACCTGAGTCATTGTCAGGTCTACGAGCTACGGAGGCCTGTGAGCACCAACCATGGTTCAACCATCCAGAGGTTTATTGCTTCTTTATTATTAAAGATCACATCTGCTCGATGTAGTGGATTCCTCTCATTAATCTACAGTACCGTGCAAAGTCTTGCAAAGTCACAATGGGCTTCATAGGAGATGCAGCTTCTTATGAGATCACAATGGACTTCTTATCTTGTATGCTTATAATAATAAATAGGAAATAGTAGGAGATGGAGAGAGATATGATGTCACAGCTCCAAAAACTAGAACTAGGCAATGGACCTTCAAATACTAAATCAAGCTCATGTACATTAAGTTCAGCCTTAATTAAGAGCACAATGGCATCAACCTGGGCTCGAACCTTCGACCTTCTTATCAGTAACCTGGTGCCTTAACACACCAAAGAAAGTCAGCTCTAAAGGACCGGGGAAGCTGAGGGGGAGAGAGAGTATAGGTGGCAGTGATGCAACTTGCACAACTCCAACTAAATACGCAGAGTGCTAGTGCTAGGAAGGATGCATTCGACCTTTTAAGGGAGACTGGTCAGCCGGAAAGATGAGGGAGAATGAGACCTAGAGTTGGCGCTATGGTAACTAACCTACTCGATTCCAACCACCATTAAACAATGAAGAACACCACCACCACCTCGGCATTAAAGTGGACCTCCAGTGTTACACAACAGGTGTGAAATATACCTGCGGTGGTAGCCAGCAGAATGGGATCCTGGTCCCCTTTCAATACAAAAGTGGTCTACTTCATACAGCAATTATGCTCTTCAATACAATATTATGATTTATTTTGTCAATTTCTATTCATTTCAGAGATCCAACCTACTACCCCTGCACTTTATTTGCCCATATGTGAAGAATGAGATGAAGTTAAATTAGAAGAAGAACAACAACAAAACACTGGTGCACAAACATTGCACTGTTTATGAGATCACTGTCGAGGGGGCACCATCAGATTTGCGCACACAACTTGGCACGCTGGATGCCCTTCCTGACCCAACCCTCCCATTTTTGGCATTGTGTGGGAAATTATTCTTATTCTTTCTATTAGTGATGGCCAGAATAGTTGCACCAAAAGGTTCATTTCATGAAGCTTCATTCAAGGGCTCATTGTACTGCCATCTAGTGGCTAGATTTTATGTAGCAACTACTGTAGATCTTAACATCACAAGCAGCGCAATCAATGTCCATGCAGCTGCACTGTTCGAGGAAATGTTTATGCACATAATCATCTCGGGTATAAATAATTTCTTAAATGTTGAGAGGACATGAGTTTACGGCACGTTTTTCTTCTTCTTTGTCTTTCGGCTGTTCCCTTTCAGGGGTCGCCACAGCGAATCATCTGCCTCCATCTAACCCTATC
>JAQQZT010000012.1:6726576-6738970 GCA_030068275.1 Clarias platycephalus | reverse complement strand
TTGACAAGTGGGGCTTGAAAATTCGCTCACCCCCTTAAGTGGGGAATGACAGAAAAAGTTTGAGAACCACTGCTTTAAGACAACAGTTCCTGGACTAAATAAATGTGACTGTATATGTTGAATTCTTTGTTTGTGTGTTTCAGGCCATGGAAGAGATGAATGGGAAAGAGCTCGGAGGAGAGGAGATCGAGATTGTCCTGGCTAAGCCTCCAGATAAGAAGAAGAAAGAACGGCAAGCTGCCCGACAGACCAGCAGAAACACAGGGTTAGATATAAAAGCAGAAAAACACTGTTAGAAAGAACGAAAGAACAAAGTTTGTTCATACAAAACTTGCATATAATAACTTTTAAATCTTAAGAGCTCTGG
This sequence comes from Clarias platycephalus, assembly GCA_030068275.1. Lineage (NCBI taxonomy): Eukaryota > Metazoa > Chordata > Actinopteri > Siluriformes > Clariidae > Clarias > Clarias platycephalus. Next base: position 6,738,603 of record JAQQZT010000012.1, on the reverse strand, counting down.
ACAGTCAATGTTTAAAATATGCTGCTGTGTAACAAATGCTGAACTGCACTGACTATACTTCAGTAAATAAGAGATGACCGATATTAGAGAATTAAGTTGTTGCTGTGTTTATTGGGTCTTATCCAGTTTGAGTCCATTTGTTTTGGAGTTCTTGTTCACGTTCCAGAACCTTAATTATATCCCGCCTTCTGTCATCTGTGCAGGTATGACGATTACTACTACTACCCACCACCACGCATGCCACCCCCGGGCCGTGGCCGCGGCCGAGGCGGTCGCGGCGGCTATTCTTACCCGCCTGATTACTACAGCTATGAAGAATACTACGATGATTACTATGGTTACGATTACCATGACTACCGTGGTGGCTACGATGATCCCTACTACGGCTACGAAGACGTGTACCCGATAAGGGGACGCGGCAACCGTGGGAGCCGCGGAGCTCCGCCACCTCCTAGAGCACGCGGGGTCCCTCCGAGCCGCGGCCGAGGCGGCTATCCGCCGAGGGGAGGCGCTCCCATGGGGTCGGGGCGGGGAGCACGCGGAGGAGGAAGGGGTGGCCCTTTCCAATCGCCTAGGGGTGGACGTGGCACCAGGGGTGCCCGTGGGAACCGCGGCGGCAACGTGGGTGGAAAGAGAAAGGCAGATGTTTTTAACCAGCCAGATTCAAAACGACGCCAGACGACCAATCAGCAGAACTGGGGGTCGCAGCCAATCGCTCAGCAGCCGCTACAGCAAGGAGGCGACTATTCCAGTAACTACTACAGCAACGACAGCCTGGAATTCTCCCAGGATTCCTATGGGCAGCAGTGGAAGTAGACGATACTCGCATCTCCCCCCCGTGAAAAGGTATTTGGCAGCAAAAAAAAAAAGTAAATCACCAAAGTAAATAACACAACTCAAACACGTTCCCACGTCCTCCTGTGAAAAAAAAAAAAAAAAAAATGAAAGAAACACAGACGTTGATTGGCTGGCAGTGTTTGACTTCTATTCTCCTTCTCCCTCCGTAGAGTATGTCAGTGACACAATAAGGACACGCCCCAGAATTGGCTTCACAAATCCTGATTGGCTGAAAGTACGTTTTGGCTGAAGACAAGAATGTATCCGTTCCTCCTCCTTCCCCTGATTGGTTTGCTTTCTCTTGCTCGCTCTCTCTTGATCTCGATCTCTCTCTTTCTTACACTTACACACACACATGAATGACTGGGACACTTGTCTTAAATCATGCTCCACTTTTATCCCTTCCATTTGTTCTTTGTTTTAAAAGCCAGCAATGTACATTTTAAAGAAACGAGGACTTTTGACTTCTAAAAAAAAAAAAAAAAAAACATTACAAAAAAAAGTCTGTACGTTTAAATCATGAAATGGTCTTGCAGAAAGCTCCTGTCCAAATATTCATTCAACCCCCCCTCCCCAAGACATCGATACTGTACACCCTCTTATTACCCCCCCCCCCCCCACTCTTTTACTCTCTCGTTCTGTGGTTTCTGGTAGTGGCGTAGGGTCTTGCTTGTAAATAATCGCTATGAGTAGAGCTTCATTTTCATTTTTTTGTCTTTTTTTTCGGAAGTGGAGAAAAGAATCCACGGGAAGGAAAAAAAAAGTTTTGTAGCTGGAAGGACCGTTAAGTGTATGTTTAGCATTTATAGAAGTAGTTAAATTGTGTTTTTTAAAACCTGACATAACTTCAGACATTTTTTCTTCTTCTTTTTTTTTTTTTTGGAAATTTGCTCGTTAGGACTTTGGTTTGGCTCACCTTAAGAGCCATGACAAGTTTGTTCTCTGATGTTTGTATTTATAACTTTTATTTTGTTTCGTTTCAATAAAAACTCATCCGAGCAACAATTGGTCAAGTAACTTGAGTCAAGAAACTCAATGTTTGTGATTTGTAAATTTATTTGGATATTACCATTCACCATTGGCCTAGTAAAATGGCCAAACAAAAACACACCATTTAAATTGAATAAATTTAAGTGCATGAGTATTTTTTAAAACTTTCACATTATTGGAGGCTCTGCCTTTTCCTTCCTCACTGATCTTGTATGAAGATACATAGCCTAATGTCTTATCTTTTTAATGTAAATAGATCTTCTCTTACGTGCAGGTAAAATCTTTTCTGTCAAGCAGCAACACAGTGATGAAACAGGGTTCTTGCACACATCTGAGAGAATTTCCTATAATCGACAAATCATGGTTATTAAATTATATTGAAAAGTCTGCAGTATGTCAAATTAATAAGACAGAAAGGTTTTAAATGTTTTGGCTTTTATTCATCAAAGGTGTGTATACATTTGTTTCTGATCCCGAAATGAACCAATACAAATTCCACAGACTGATGCTTAGACAAAGGGGGAAAAACGGACATGCAAGAAGTAAACGCTTGTAGTTTTATGATAAAATGTATGCACAGGTAATTGCATGAAAATTTTAAATCGCAACATGGACATGTACAATTATTTCATCCCAAAAGGCTGCAGTTTATTACAGGTAATAAATATATGCATAGTTTTATGTAATTTTTGTATTTCTTTTAGTTTTATTTTTATAAATATTTTTGATTGGCCTACATCCTTTTAGTTAAATATGTTTTACTACTTATTCATCGTACTTTAAATTGCAATATTTCATACTTACAAGGTGAGATTTTTTTTTCTCGTTCTCGAATCATGCAGCCCTATTATTATGTAACAAAATGTCAGGTTTAGCAACTAACTTCCATTTAGAAGATTTTCAGAGAGGCTGGCTTGTCGGTCACTCTGAGGGAGGACTGTTCACTAGATCTTCAAACAGAATAAGGATAACTATCACGCTACTACACACATTAATTAATAATTAATTAAATTATTTTTATTCTGTTTCAAGATCTTGGGGACAGTCCACCTTCAGATTGACCGACAATTTTATCATTTTTACTTCTGGCCATGAACGAAACAAATAATAGTTATAATGCTGCTGGTGGTGTTATTCTCTCTGCTTCTATTAGGGACTCCAAATCCTCCCACTTTAGTCCGAGCTTAGCACTGGTGCTAACGTTGCCTTGTAACTGTAGTGGCTGGGTGAGGAATATTATCTGGGAAGTGACCCCTGACCTTTTGAAATGGCAGACAAGAAGCATTTCACAGGAACACCAATACCGTCAAATAAGTGTAATCATAGCAATGAATTGTGATGCCTATATTTAATCGTAAAGCTCAAGGTGTCTATTTACTTCTTGAATGTTAACGAATGTTTCAAGCAGAACATTAACAATCCTAAAAACAATTGGTTGATGTGCAATTTAATTATCCAAATAAATATCACCACCATAGGTGTAATGATCTGAGCAGATAATTTTTAATCATAAAACTAGCACAAATATCACATCGAAGTAAAATGGGTAAGCTGATTTGAAGCGTAAGATGTCAATCTTTATTTTCCTTATCAGTTAGTTAATACTAAAGTAATTTCCATAATAAGACTCCACAAAGTGTTGAACTGGACCCCTATTCTGAGCCGATGGTCTGATTAAGCATCTGATGGGAGGGGAAAAAAACAAACAAACAAAACTAACTAACTAGTATGGATGGGAATCACCAATCACCACCCAATACCGTCTCATGGTACCTCTGTGTCGATTTGATTAATATTGCGATTTTGTATCGTGATTATTTTTTTTTTTTAATGTCCCAATTTTATATTACATTTGCACAACTGAATTAAGCATGAGTAATTAAATGGTAGCCCATTCTTTATACTCGTTATCACACTTACAAACCCAGGGCAGCATTTAAACAACACAAACTACCTTAATTTAACTTTAAATTAAATGAAACCAAAAGCTATTTTTTATCGAGTAGCTATAATTATTATTTCTAAACAAACTTGGCAAATGATTAGCTTCTACCACACAGGATTCTAGTGTTTGGGCAGTTTAGAGGGCACCATCTATAGCATTCTAAATAAACTGTGATGTTGATTAATTGTGCGTGTGTGGCCGCACTCTAAAATAAAATGTGTTTCGAGACTAATTGATGCACGTGGTGTTTAATGTGTGGTTTTCCATACTAATTCATGCAAAGTTTGGAGGAAAAAGCTGGCTGAGCCTAACTTCTGTTGGACTTAACCACACCATTAAGCTGTGGTTAAGTCCAAGACTGATTTTTCATGGCTGAATCTCTATTATAAATGTAATAAATCATTTAAAGAGTTGGCACAAAAAAAGAACTGTGATACATTTTTTTTCTTCCTCCCCATCTCTACCAACTAGTGAGTGATAGCACCGATCCATGCAACTGAAGCTAATCCTTTAATTGCACTTCAGGTCGTTGCTTGTTTTGAATAGTGTACATCAATTCCTTCTTTAAAAAATTCACATCTCGTAACTTTGATGAATAAGTAGCTAGACCTTATAGTTTTCCACTAATGTTTGCATAAGCATATCCTGCTCCTCCCCCATCCCCAAAAAAGCACATCTCATCCATTTCTCTGATTTTCTAACATTCCTACAAACTTGTATACCACCAATAAAGTGAAAAACATTATTTAAACCCTGAACAGATACAGCAAGAACCCTGTATGCTTGCATCATGCTGTTAGACCAATTTATACATAGTGAATATAAAAAGTCTACGCACCAAGGTAAACTTTTTTTTTTTTTTTTGATGCCATAAACTCATAATAAATCATGTAATTTTCTTATCAAAATCTTTGCAGTGATACAGCACCCATCAAATCAGGTAATACGCAAGCAGAAGCTGTAAGGGGAGAAAAAGAACTTGAGTATCCTGGATGCGCATCCTATGCCTAATATTTTGTTAAAGCACCTTTGGGCTTGGCACATATTGATTTGATGAATTTTATTCCATGCAGCTGTGCAATGCTCCATATCTATCAAAACGTAAAGGGGGATCTCTTGCACACTTTGCAGCCCATTCCACTGGGTTTTTATGGGGTTTATAATTTCTAATTATATAACAGATGTACAGATGCAGAGAATGCAAGAGAAGCAGCTCTATAAAGTGATGCTGCCACCACCATGCTTCCTCCTGGCTATATAAAGATAGTCGTGTGTCATGTTTCGAAATTTTGAGAATTATGCCTGGAAAGTTCCTTCTTAGTATAATCACCATGTGCTATAAACACAGCTCATGTGTCTTCTTCTGGAAAGAGAGTTTTCCATCTAGACACTGTACCCCATAGCTAGACGTGGTGGAGTGACCCAGTACTTGCCATATGTTCCTGCCATCTCCTTTAGTGTTGCTGTAGGTATGTTGGCAGCCTCCCTGATAAGTTTGTCCTTTTGTTGTTTTTCCTCATCCCGTTCAGGGTAGTGTCAGTTTGCTATCCCATTTTCTCCATTTGTTAATGGCCTCCAAGGCAGTCCATGGTCTCTATCTAAACCAATGTTTGTATACCTGACCAGACCCCCTTCACCATCCCATCCATGCTTTGTTGAGAAGATGTGACACCTAATCTTCATCTCAAATTTGGGCCTAATGAAAATAACTTTATTGGAGGGTTGGGTGATGTATCAACTATTTGATATAAGGTATATCTTTTATACACAGTTCAACCTTAATGTTATCACCACTGAGTGGTAAAGGGAGTAAAAAACTTTTCTTTTTCTCCTCCTTAAAGTTGAAGCAAGTGTAATGTTTTGAGCAACTTTGACAAGGGCCAAGTTGTGATAACTAGATGGCTGGGTCAGAGCGACTCTAGTGGGATGTTCCCAGTCTGAAGTAGTCAGGACCTACCAAGGACGGGAAAACCAGTGAACCGCAGATAGGGTCAGTCAAGGTTCATTATTGCACTTGGGCACTGAAGGCTGGCCTGTGTAGTCTGATCCAATAGAAGAGCTACTGTAGCTCAAATTGCTGAAAAGAGTAATGCTGGTTTTGATAGAAGGGAGTCGGTGCAGTTCTGGCGTATGGGCCTACATAGCCGCAGAGTGGTCAGGGTGCCATGCTCTCCCGCCAACAGTACATACAATGATCATTTGAACATCAGAACTGGACCATGGAGCAATGGAACAAGGTGGCCTTGTCTGATTAATTGTCTTGTTTTGTGGATGGTCAGGTTTGCATGTCACTTACCTGGGGAAGAGATGGCACCAGGATGCACTGTTGGAAGTAGGGCCGGCAGAGGAAGTTTAATGCTTTGGGCAATGTTCTGTTGGAAAACCATGGGTCCTGCCACCAACCTAAACATTGTCCAAGTTCACTCCTTGATGGTAGTGGAGTCTTTCAGCAGGATGAGCGCAGGAATGCACACTAACTCACTGCAAAAATGGTGCAGGAACGGTCTGAGGAACATAACGTGTTCATTGACTTGGCCTATCTATCGGAAATCGTCAGATCTATCGAGGCTCTGCTTCACAACTTACCAGACTTAAAGAACCTGCTACTGCCGGTTTGGTTCCCAGATACTTTGAGTCCTCAATTGGTTAGTACTGTTTTGGCAGCAAAAATTACCTTCTTGTCCAACATCAGTGTCTGACCTCAACAATGCGCTTCAGGAAGAATGGTCAAAAATTCCCATAAACGGGCCTCAGAGTGGCGCTGTGGTAGTGCTCGCCCTGTCATCCGGAGATTGCAAGTTCAATTCCCGGATGATGCTCTAACCTCTCGCAGCCGGAGGCCTAGATTGGCCGATTAGCTGATTGGCCGAGCTCCCTCAGAGGAGAGGGATAAGAGGTACTTGGTGCTCCCACATTAATCACGGCTCTACAGCCAATCAGGGGCGTCTGTGAGCTCATGCAAGCGGAAGGAGCGCATAGCGTTGTCCTCCGAGTGTGTTACGCCGACCTACGCCGCCCCCACCAGCACCCCCAGGCCCCCCCCCCCCGCCCCTGGACCGTGCGTGATTGAGCAGTTCGAAAAGATGCGGTCGGCTGGCGTCACGTGATAGTCTTTGGCCCTCCTGACTGAGTGGTAGTAGCCTTAAAATCGGGGGGGGGATCTCATAAACACTCTCTTGTGTGAAAGCTTTCCACAAGGTTTAGGAGTTACAATTGCAAAGGGGGCAGGGCCAACATCAAATAAACCCTGTGACAAGTAAACTTGTGACTTGAGTTCATATGCATGTGAAGGCAGGCATATAGTATATATTAATTAAAATATTTTTTTTTTTTAATTGATTTTGTAGTCAGTGTGATGACTGTGGTGCGTAACTAAATCGATTACCCCCTACAATCTGCTTCATTGATTAGTTGTATAGAATTAAACATGATTTTTGAACGTAATTCGTTCATTATGCACACGGTCACACAATTACACCGCCAGGGTATTGTACATATTTTAGTTGTGCTCCCTTTAGTTTTTCCACTTATTTTAACATTTGGTGGTTGTAATTGACTTGTTTATGTTCTACGTCTCAAAAAGTATTATGGACTATTAACTGCTGTGTGTAGACTTTCTATATCCACTGTTAAAAGTGAAATACAGAAAATTGTGAAAATAGTATAATGTAACAGAGTACATTAAGTAAAGAGAAAAATTTGGGTTATCCAAGATGACGGCCAAAGTTGCAATGTTAAAGAAGTAAACTAAGAGGAGGAGGATTGTCTCACTTGGCGCTTTCTCTTTGTTTTATTTTATTTATTTTTTAAATTTGTCATTTGTCTTAACTGGCCAAACTAAAGTCATTTTAAATAATGTTAAATATTGAGCTCCTTCTGCAGAGGCTGATGGTAAGGAGGCGATGTGGAGCGAATGTGATTATTACAGCTGACATTTCTGCTACAGATGTGTGCGCGCTCTCTCTAGTGCTGCTTGTTATTTCTGCTGGATGTGAAACTTTTGTAGTAAATAATCCAAACCATAAAAGTGTTTGGATTATTTTCACGTCTGTCTGAATACATTTCCGAGCGAAATTTCCCTGCTGTATGCGGTGGTAAGTGTGAAGTGTGTGTGCTGCTGTCGTCTCTACAGAGTGTATGTGTTTGGTAAGTCTTTGTCCCTTTGTATCTGACTTATCCAGGTATCGGAGCAAGAGAGAGAGAGAGAGCCGTTGCTAGCTTGAGGAACACACCAGAACTGTGTTCTTCTCCAGCAGGGGTGAGCTGGTCTTTCACACTCCTCTCTCTCTCTCTCTCTCTCTCTCTCTCTCTCTCTCTCTCTCTCTCTCTCTTCCTGTCTCTCTTCTGTATCTCTATCCTGCCTTGGTCTCTCTCTCACTATCTTTTTTTTTCTTGCTCTCTCTCTCTCTCTCTCTCTCTCTCTCTCTCTCTAACTGATAATTGGCCATCCCCAATCCTCTTTCTTTACGTTACCTGTATTTTAATGGATTGGCTGTGAGCATCCACCGATGCTTACTATTGCTTTGTAGATTCTAGTCTTACTCTTGTTTGATTATTTTTCCTTCAACACACAATTCATCATTAAACAATCTGAATTAATGGCGGAAGAAACAATCAAGTTTTTATTACTGAGGTAGCTTGCACAGCCCATCCAGGACACGTCTTTGTTGAGGGCTACCAAAAGCATCTTGCTATGGGACATTTAACCAAGTATTAGCTGTGCTGTGGCTTATTGTTTGGTCCTGTATCTAAATTTCATTCCAGTGTTCATTCCAAAACAAATGAAAGGAAACTAAATTAAAACTTGTGAACCTGTTAAAGATCTGTCTGTTGTACAATTATTTTCTCCCAGAAAAGACCAGTTCAAGTTCATTCATTACAAGCTCAGTATTGATATGGCATTCAAGTTCGTGATGAGTGTATGTAAAGTCATGATCATAACAGTACATGCGTTTTAAAACTGTTTAATTTACGTTTGATTATATTGTATTTTGTGTGTATACACACATGCATATTTATAAATTCTTTTAAAACTACATTCTAGTTACATGTTTGATTATACAGTGTAATATATATATATATATAAAATATATATATACACACAGTATAATCAAACATGTAAATAGAATGTAGTTTTGGAACACATTATATAATTTAACATTAGTGCCTGTTAACTTTGGAGATGCCTTCTAATTAAATGTTTTTTTGTTTAGTGATTCATTTTCTACATTTTTGAACAATACTGAAGATTTCAAAACTATGAAATAACACATGAATTACAGTAGATAATCATGTAAAAACCAGTCAGGTGTTATTTTAAGATACGATGGTCAGCTGTTCTGGAACAGTTCTTACAAGAACAATATTGACAAGTGTATTTGCAAAACCCATCAAGCACCATGATGAAACTGTCTCTTATGAAGACCTTCGCAGGAAAGCAAGACCAAAACGTTCATTTAGAGTCACCAGCCTCAGAAATTACTAATTAACAAACAGCACCTCGGATTAGAGTCGTTATGAAGGATTTACAGAGAATAAGTAGCAGATACAGTACTGTACGCTCCTGGGATTTGCATAAAAATAGAATGGTGCGAGTGTGACAGAAGTTACCAGAAGAACTCATAACCTCCAGCAAGCTCAGTAAAACCTAACAACTGTTTTCTTATAAAACTGCACAAATCTGTGTCTTAAACTCCTGATTTTACGTAATGAGTTTTCACTCCAAATATTTACTGTTTATTTTATTACTCTTTATTGCTCTTTATAGAAGTTTCTTTTATGCAGAAATGTTTTCAAAAGCATCTTTTGCTTATGCCATATTTTTGTTTGCGCCCAAGACTTTTGCACAGAACTATAAGAAAAACAGCTGTTAGGTTTTACTGAGCTTGCTGGAGGATATGAGTTCTTCTGGTAACTTTCATACTCGCTCTTTTCTATTTTTATGCAAATCCCAGGAGCGTACATTAGGTTTTTTGTTTTCAGCTGAAAACTGGTCTGTCTTGTACTATATTTTTTTTCTTTACAGCCATGCATATATTCTCTTGTAATGTAATTTATTTATTAATTAATAATTTATTTATTTATTCAATAATTTATTTATTAAATAATATGGAAATACTGAATTATTTTGTACATAATTATGCAGACATGATAAACATGTATAACAAAATTTGTTACAGCATAAAAATGCCTAAGACTGTACGTCTTAAGATCAACTGTTCAAAGGAGACTATTGCATATTTTGGACATCTTCAGCATTGTTTTACAGTGTAGAAAGAAGTAAATATCAGGAAAGACCATGAAGTTTAAAGGTGTGTCCAAACATTTGACTAGTATTGTATTTATTTAAATAATTGGTGACTAGGAACTAATAGGAATCCGAACAAATTTTTTTGAGGTAAGTCACATAAAGCCATTTGAATGCTTGTCAAGCACGTTCATAAAGCATGCCTTGAAAGACTTGAAGGTTGTGTATTAAATAATGTAATATACCTAGTTTTTGAAACAGATTATAAAGTAATTATTTGCTTCCTGTATGAAATTATTATTTTTAACAGGGTCTGTTAAAATAAGCATAGCTTGAGCACTTGTGCTCTAAAGCACTGTTTCATTAAGACATCCTTGTTTGCAGCAGACGTCTTTCTTTTTTGCTTGTTCTTGCATCACCAAAAGCTTGTGGGCGAAGATGAAAGGGCAAAGTAAAACAGAGATTATTCGCAGTACCAACTGAAAATGTTTTAGAATGGCAGCTGAAATCAAGCAATCGTTTTAAGTTTTTATTTAAAATGTATGTGACACATTTATATATTGTATATATTTGTTATATACATTTTTTAAGGAAAAAAAACTTCATAATTAGTACAATAACAATGTACAACCATTAGCAAATCTAATGGAGAACAATAAGAACACATGGTCCAGTATCCATGCTTTAATTGCATGCTTTAATCTGATGTTTGGAGGAAATAAACTCCCTTCTATACAGCACAAAACATATATATATATATATATATATATATATATATAATATATCTGTTATGTTTCTGCCTCCACTGTTTGTGAACTGATTTTTCTTTGTTTATCTGCTGATGATGAGCTTTCATGAAATAATAAATAGCTTGGATCAAAACATTTATTCCTACTACAGGAAGTAGAACGTCATCTGCTGTTCCTAATGATCAGAGTTATGGAGGTAAACAGGGTGCGGTGTTTGCATACGCGATTGTCCAGAAATCTCTGTGCTGCATCTGTCCACTTTATATCAGGGTAAGAATGTGTAATGCATGTAGTGTTGAAAAATGTCATTAATTTATGTCCTTTGTAATGCACCTGCCAAAGTAGTTTCTTCTTTTGTTTGTTTTTGTTTTTATTTATATGTATAAATACCCTTATTTTCTCCCTCCTTTCTGTCCAGAGCAAAGTGTTTTCTTGTGGGTCTCGACCTCGTACCTGAGAAACCTCTAGCTTTTCATTGACATCAAGCTGCTGTAAGCTTCTCTCCTTGTGCCTTTGTGCACCTGATTTCTGTGCCTTCAGCTCCAACCTGCAGCACTTCGACAGCAGATACAAAGGCCAGAGAGCATGTGAAAAATGTCTGCGTTGCTTTTTAGGTAAGTATAATAGACACTTTAAAAAGTTTAAATAAAAGGTGTCCGAGTCAGTCAAATTTCTGTTTTTCCTAAGCATTATATACTGTATGGCCATGGATAAGTGAACACCTGAGAATCATGCCCATGTGTGGTTACCCCCCCCCCCCCCACACACACAGTTGCCACAAAGCTGGAAACGCACAACTTGAGTGTTACAATTTCCCTTCACTGGGACTAAAAGGCCCAAACCTGTTCCAGCAATTCTCCTGATGTGGCAAGATTGGACTCCTGCAGCTGAACAAACACACATCTTCATAGCCACTCTTCAAAATATAGGTTAAGCCTTCCCAGAACTTAACTTTTGAGCTTAACAGCAAATGTGGACTAAATCTGGAATGAAAACAAGGGCGAGTTTGAGGGTTTACCATGTACTTTACATACTTGTGTAAATTTGAAGGTGACTGTTTTTTTTTTTTTTTTTGCTTTTCCTCAAGCGTACATGTACAGTGGTGTTCAAAATAATAGCAGTGTGTTGAAAAAAGTGAGTAAGCGCCATATCCATATAATAACTTTTAATTTAAATCATATGAATGCATTGGACACCCTGCACATTCTATTCTGAATCACAACATGAAGAAAAATGTGCTAAATGTATTATTAGTTTAA
>JAQQZT010000012.1:6713408-6726287 GCA_030068275.1 Clarias platycephalus | reverse complement strand
CCATGGTTATACAACTAAATATTAGTTCAGAGATGCACAAGAAAGATTAAACTTCAAGCATTTTTGTTTAAACGGTATATGTATACTTTTACTTGAGTAATATTTGCCCTATATCCCCCATTTTCTATATCTCTACATCTACTAAGAAATCAGCTTCTAAATCTAGTTTTATAAATTTTCCACTGTGTTTTTGTTAAATATGTTACCTATCTGTCTAACATTTCCCCTTTTCGTGCAGGATAACAGCAGCAGGATAACTCTGGTGCTGAATGGAAGAGTTGAGGTCTGTGCTGCATATCTCATGGAAGCAATTGAGAGTACCTACACAAACGTGGTCTGAGGAAATCTGAGGGACACTCACATGGGCAATGGAAGAATACAGAAAACTCAAACAATACGAACACTTGCCTAGTAATTTAACCGTGTATGTTCAGTGTGAGAATTAAAAATAAACATTGTTTTCATTTTAAAAAGGTGTTGGATTGAACCCTCCCATTTTCTTTGCACCACTTTACTCTGCTCAAGACTTTAAGACCTCGATATCCAGTGCATTAATTAAAAATGTCCTGCTGTTTCATTGTATTTGGTCCGTTTCAACTTTATTCACGATCCTCACTGTAGTGTAATCCAGCAGACATTTCAATGCAAAAGGTAACATTTCAGTTGAACTTAAAATTTATTTGAATTTCTGTAAAGCTGCTTGGTGAGAATGTCCATTGTTAAAAGCACTAAATCTGGCTAGTAAATTGCAAACTGAAATGGGGCAAATACTTGACCGCCACTAGGAATCATTTTTCTCACCATTGCAGTCGATAGCCCAAAAACATGACTAAACAATGACAGTAACTCAAAACTTTGCCTAATATATTAAATTATCTAGTAATGGAATGTTTTAGACTTTTCCTGGAAACAATCAATTCTATTTATTTTTAAATATCTGGATATATTATTTGAATTAAATCTAGTATCTCTGATGAACAATTTTTTTGACACTTTTTTTTTTGACAATTTTTTGGGTTAGGGTAATTAATTAATTTGTGTGATGGTATTATCTGACTGTGCTCTCTGATGGTTGTGCAGAAATGAAATGTAAATTAAGATTAAAGGAAAATGTATAGCTAAGGCCTTCAGACTGCCAGTTCAAATCTGATTTTTGGCATATTCAGAATCAGATTGCCTTCATGTACAGTAGCAATATGTATCCTATTTTTATAAAGCTGATCTGAACCACGTCCAGGGTTGGTTGTGTAAATGTGGTTTAAAATCAAATTCAGAACAGCTTCCTAAAGATGTGTCTCCTAAAGATGGTCTACTGACTTGGATCAGATTTCAAACTGTTACGTCACTTACAACGCGACATGGAAGTTTGAGTTCACATTGATCATGTGGCATGGGCATGAAAAAAAAAGGTGTGAATATTAGGCCTGTTGTTGCTATAGCATTTGATGTCACACAAGATATAAAATACAAGATATGCTTCCTGTGTCATTACCACAATTAATGCAGCTAGATCGACAATTTGTCAGATTTGGGCTGCCAACCTGAACAGAGCCGAATCCAAATCTGATCACTTTAAAAATAACAGTGTTGGTCCAACAAATCGGATTTGCCTGCAGTCTGAACACCAAGCTGCCGCTGCTGTGCCCTAGATCTTTACCTGTTAATTTCAGTTCTAAATGCTGTAAATATGTAAGTGCCAAGAATTTTCCATATACAGTGTATATACAGTACTTTTAGAATTTAAATAATCATGCAAAGCCTTTTCAGCATACGAATAAGCCGAACTGAATGGCACGCATGTCCGGGAGCTTTTCAAAACTTGTTTGCATCAATGGAAAACAAGCAAAACAAAATTTAATGCCTGTTGGTTTCAAGTTTTATTCATTTATTATTTCATATTTTACTTCATTTACATGTCTTGTTTGTTTTGATAATGTCTGGAGCTTGTAAAATTGGTAAGGGTACTGTTTCCATCTCCCAAGAGGAATAATAAAGTACTGTAATGCTAAGTAAAGTTTAATGTCTATTTCACATTTTACTTCATTTGCATGTCTTTTCCAGATGTTTTATATGCTCAATAGTATTGTAGTGTTGGAAATTGGTAGCATTTCCCAGCCTTCCAGGTTTAAGCTGGTGTTTTTGACATACCACAGTACTGTTAAATATTGGCTTGTGATTCAGGTTCATTTCCTGTTGCACATCTGACAGTAGTGGATGCTGGCTAGTTCAGATCACAGGGTTATATTTATAATATAATATAATATAATATAATATAAATAAAATAAAAAATCTATTGATGGGTAGGCAGCACACTGGCTTAGTGGTTAGCGTTGTCACCTTGCATCTCCAGGTTTTGTGTTTGATTCCCATTTCAGGGTGTGCATACATGGTGTTTTCATGTTCTCCTATGTTTGGTGGGTTTCCTCTCAGAGTCCAAAGACTTGTTGATTAGGCGTTGTTTGAATGTGAGTGCCCTGTGATAGATTGACACCTTGTCCAGGGTGTACCCTGAGTCTATGATAGGCTCCAGGTCTCCTGTGACCCTGTACAGTATACAAGATAAAGCGGTATAGATGATGAGCAACTGAGTATTGATACAGTAGTAAAGGAAATTGTTTGATAGGTTAATGTTGTGGCGCAGTGTGCTAAGGCTCTGAATTATTGATCAGAAGGTCAGTGGTTCGAGCCCGAGCTCTGCCAGGTTGCCCTTGAGCACGGCCCCTAACCCTGTCTGTTTCAGGGGTGCCGTATAATGTCTAACCCTACATTCTGACTGCAGCTTAATAACAAAAAGCTGGGATATGCGAAAAATTTATACTTTTATTGAGCCGTGATGCATAAATGCTGAACTTAACTTGTAACGTAAAGTGTATTGCAAATCCATCACTAAATCCAATTAATGGGGGATAAAATTAATGATGGTTGGTTAGAAAAAATATATAAATTAAGATAGAACGTGAGGAATAAAATGGTATTGGAAAATTATGATTTATTGGATGGAGGTCCTTTGTTATTTTGATGAAACAACACTGCTCAAATGTTTTATTATCTAATGTGAGGCATATGTGGCACTTTTTAATCAATTTAAGCGTGTTTCTATTCTTTATTTTTATTTTAAGCAACCATTTCACACAGCCGACTTTTCATTTAGCAAAAACTAGCTACAGTAAGGCGCACTTCCGCTTTATCAACGTCACATCCGCCGGGAGGTCTAAATCCAAAATGGCGGCTTCAGCGGGCGCCTCCGCGGCTCTAGGTATAACCGGGGATGAAGCGTTTATGACGTTTTATTCCGAGGTGAGCGCGTTAATGTTTCAATCGTGCCCAGAGAAGATTATTAAAAGTCGGTTAAAATAATTTATTCTGGTCATATATTTTAATGTCTGACTAAACAGGGTGTTTCAGTGCACACGGACTGCGCATTTGCCAGTGCTAGCTAGGCTGCTAGGGAACGAAATTGTGCTTAGTAACAGCTCCAGCTCCGTTTATAGGGTTTTATTATGTGTCATGAGGGTTAACATGCGATTGACCTGTCGGCGTGTTAGCTAATATGAAGCGTCAGACACCGAGGCTTTGAAACGCGTTGGGTTGACTTCCAAACCGTTTCTGGATGGTTAATGTAGTTCCACTACTTGACACAGGGCGCAGAGGGCGCTGTTCAAGTGTTCAGTAAGGGCACACATACAGGGAGTGTGGAGGCTTTCAGGATACAGCCATAAAGATACACAAACTGGAGTTAGATCCCTTGATTTCAGCATGTTATTGCCTTTGTGCACAAGCTTTATGGATCAGTCCAAAGATCTTGATTTGATCTTGTAGACAAGTCACTTTATTATTGTCATACACTGTTTTTCAGGGATTGTGGTGTGAAATATAACAGCACACAACCAGGCAGCACGGTGGTGTAGTGGGTAGCACTGTCACATTGCACCTCCAGGGTCTGGGTTCGATTCCCACCTCGGGGTCTGTGTTCTCCCTGTGGGTTGGTGGGTTTCCTCTGGGTACTCTGGTTTCCTCCCATGACATGCAGATTAGGCTAACTGGTGTTCCCAAATTGCATTGGGATATGCTCCAGGCTTCCTGCGACTCTTAAGTAGCACAGGCGCTGAATCTCTCTCTCTCTCTCTCTATATATATATATATATGCACTTATTGTCTGTCTATAAAAATAAATAAGCGTCTTAAAATTTCCGTAGCATTTCAGTAATATTTGTCGATTTTCATTAACTCCGTTAAACATGTAGACAGTTTGAACTTTTATGGTTTTGTATATTTCCTTGTATTTTAATCTTTATTTGCATGCTGCTGGGCTATAAATGAATGTGAAAGGATGAATGTAAAAGGTTGCGCTGTCATACGAGGCTCTCAGTCCGGGTATTTAACATGCCCTCGCCTTGAACTTCTGCATGCATGTGTGCGCGCGAAGGAATGAGTGTATTATCTATCTCAGAGTGTGTGAATACGATGGCAGAAGTGTGATCTGAAACAAGGAGTATGAAATATGAGTCAGCAGCAGTGTGATTGTCTGTATCCTGCAGTGCAAGATAGTCCTCATCTTATGTCCAAAGAGTTAAAGATGACTAAAGGATAATAAATACATGCACCTCTAGAGGAACAGTAATAAGAATTATTTGTAGCATTAATTGCTTTTTTTAGTGTACTTCTTGGCTGTTATTTCCTTATGTAAATACAATCATGCAAATGTTTTCTTGCAGGTGAAGCAAATTGAAAAGCGAGACTCGGTACTGACATCCAAACAGCAGATCGATCGATTGTTGCGGCCCGGCTCGACGTATTTTAATCTGAACCCGTTTGAGGTGAGTCGTCTGTCTTTAGAAAATACGTTGAAAGTTCATGTATTTAAATGTTTCATTTGTAGTGTCCACACCAGGCAGTTTAAGGCTTGCTTTTTATATTTTCCAAAAAATATATATAAATAAAAACAAAATGTAAATAACATCCAAAAGGTTTGATGCGTTACTCCACCCAGATCTCAGCATTTCATCCTGGATGACAGCTCATCAGTTGAAGCTCAATCTTAGTAAAAACCGAACTGCTTTTCATCCCATTTTGATTTATCAAGACCTCGTGATCTCTCTGGGAAACAGTCAGATCACTCTGGACAATCAACTGTCATTTTACTAATCTAACTCATTCCTGACAATTTTTTCTCCCCCCCCCACACATATACCACTTGTTCAGTCTTTTGTAATTTCAAGACTGGACTACTGAAACTCACTCCTGGCAGGTCTGCCTCTGTCCTCCATTCGTCCTCTGCAGCTGATCCAGAATGCAGCTTCACGTCTCGTTTACAACTTTCCCAGGTTCTCCCACACAACCCCACGTCTCCGCTCCCTGCACTGGTTTCCTGTAGCAGCCCACATCAAACTCAAAACCCTGATGCCTACAAAGCTAAAAGCGGCCCAACAGTTTCCCGACAGTGTTTGACTGATGGTACTTAGTTAGTAATCCAGTGTAAGGTTCTAATAAATTATGGAAATATCAAAGCACTTTTGTATTACTGTAATAATTTTTTTTTACATTAGAAACAAATTTTTCCATCAAATTTTTTCTCATTTGTTTGATATATTTTTCTGCTGTATTATTAAACTATTTATATTTGTATGGTAACTCTCTCTATTTGTTTGCCTATTTATTTATTTTTGCAAAGGCTTTTTTTTTTGTTGTTGTTGTTTTATCATGGTACACCTCCACAAGGACGTTTTAATAAAAGTGCTTTTTGGACAAAATTGAAATATGAGTTTGAAGTAAAGAGGTGAAAAACAAACATAAAAAGGAATGAATATATTATGCATGCAATGTGAAGGAAAAATAAATATTAAGTTAATTTCTGCTGACCATTATCCTTTTTTTTTTTTTTTTTTTTTAAGGTCTTACAGATCGACCCAGAGGCCACAGATGAAGAGCTGAAGAAGAGGTTTCGGGCGGTATGTTTTTGTCCTGTTTTTGGTCTTTGATCCCCTGATTTATTAATGTTCTATAACTTTTTTTGTGATAAATGTTTTACATAAAAAAAAGAAAAAACTCACCCATTTTTCCAGTTGTCCATTTTGGTACATCCGGATAAGAACCAGGACGATGCAGAGCGAGCACAGCAAGCCTTCGAAGGTGAATTTCCACTCTCCCTTTTTGATTAATTTCCTCAAAGGCAACAGGAGCCATGTGTGTTTCTCAGGCTGACCAATGGACATGTCAGGTTTTGTTTGTTTGTCTTACAGGTTTGTATACTGACATTACAGAGCATGGTATATGTTAGAAGTGTATGAAGTGTTTGTTTTGGTTCTATTGATTATTTTTGTCAGTTTGCTTTTACATCATTCGTCATAGGACTGAATGTGAGCATGTGTGATATTTGAGCGATTGGTCGAATGACGCACTCTGCATTGGTAGGGCGTGCAGTGTATATGAACTGTCCTTCTTGCCTTCTAACTCTGAGACTGTTTCATAGCGGTCGACAAAGCATACAAGCTGCTCCTTGAGCCTGAACAGAAGAAAAGGGCTGTAGATGTGATTCATGCAGGAAAAGAATACATCGAGCATAATGTAAGAGCTCTCTCAGTACACTATCAATCTCATTCTGACTCGTATTTGAAATAAGTTGAGTTAATCAATCTATTCTTCAAAAAGTTGCTTTGTCAGTGCTTGTTGTATTTTAGAATTTTCTGCACATTTTGATGAGTCCCATTGAGCAGCACGTTTGTAGTGAAGCTCTTACGATACTGAGTTTATTCTGTTCACAGATGAATCAGAAGAGGAAGCAGCTGAAGAAAGATGGCAAGCCCACGGTGATCGAGGAGGACGACCCTGAAGTGGTAACGGAGTCAGCTTTGTCAGATCCTACTAAACTGTTGGCTGTTCTGTGTGTTCTGGCATACAAATTAATAACAAGAAGGGCTTGACTGGTTGATTCAAGTCATCTTCACTGGTATTTACTTATTTTTGTCAAAAATTAATGCAGTTTCAATACTTTATGCTTCATGGGCTGTGGAATAATTGCATCTTTTAATTTAATTAAACTTTACCCATCTTTGTGTGAAAGGCCATGGGCCAAATCTTTCACTCTGTAAGACATTTTAAGTAATAAAAGGCACGGGCCATAGTGGTTGGAACTGTTAAGTTCCGCCTCCAGGGTCAGGGATTCCTGCCTTGGGTCTGTGTGCGTGGAGTTTGCATCTTCTCCCCGTGCTTGGTGGGTTTCCTCCAGTTATACCGGTTTCCTCCCACAGTCTAAAGACATGCAGATTAGGTTAAGTGGTGTTCCCAAATTGTCCGTTGTGTGTGTGTACCCTGCGAAGGATTGGTACCTCACCTTGTTGTTCTAAGTCTTGTGGGATAGGCACCTGTTACCCTGTATACCGGATAAGTGGCGTAGAGTTGATGAAGATTAAGATTAAGCTTTCCTCCAGCAGGGATTGCAAATGTTTTACTGATATACAAGTAGTGCCCCATTTACGAACATTCAATGTCATGAATTTCCACGGATACGGACGGACTGCGGTTCTATGAACTTTCATAGATGCAAACAATTCACAGACGTAGCTCACGTGTATTTTAAAAATAAACACTGCATTGCACCCAATACCAATATTTACAATTATCTAAAAAATTTTTGGGGTGCAAGTGAATGTATAAAATGTCTGGTGGGGGTGCGGGAGAAATGCTGCGGCCTTACTGGTTTCAGTGAATCAGTCCGGAAACACGATGGTAGAAAACGGCTGTCAGGTGAAGATTGTGAATAATCCAACTTTGGAAAATCCTCAACAAAACAGTTCAAAGTCCAATACAGTGGAAAACAGCTCTGAGACAAATGCCGCCTGAGATTAATTTTCTTAGTAGCAGTTATGTAGTTTTGTTTTGTATTTTGGGAAAGCGGACAGATATTTAATCAAGTGGATTGGTATGCTTTACATTGTATATTCGTGTCAAAGGCTTATATGATTCACTTTGTCAGACTTAAGAACAAATCCGACTTACGAACATGCTCCCGGAGCAGAACTTGTTTGTAAGTCAGGGACTAACTGTATCCCTTTTATTAATTTATATATATTATTTCAGCATGTTAAGTAGGAATATTTAAAGTACTTGATCTCCATGAGGGAATTAAGAGGCAATTATCACTTTTTTTTGTTTTTGTTCTAGTTCAGGCAGGCTGTGTATAAACAGACCATGAAGCTGTTTGCTGAGCTGGAGATCAAGAGGAAGGAGAGAGAAGCCAAGGAAATGCACGAGAGGTACTGCAGCTGCTCAGTTGTACTCCCTTCTGCCTTAACTACATAACTTAATGGGAGCTATAAACTATTTATGCACCTAATGATCACAAAATACACAAATAAGTGCAATGTAAATATCTATAGTCTAAAATTTCAATTATTTAGACTATTGTTGGGAAATGCAACAAAAATGAGGGTTGTTCAAGTCAAACCAGGATCATGGCTCTGGCATATTGAGAGAACTTTCTACCTAGATGGTATCCAAGCACTAGTGAAACGCGGGAATAAGTGCATTAGTGTAGCAGGGGATTATTTTAAGACTTTATTTGTTACGTGTACATACTGATCGTCTATACCATTTTATCCTGATATGTACATACTGCACAGTGAAATTAGGTCTTTGTATATCCCAACCATGTCTGGGGTCAGAGCCATGATAGAAGATAGGGTTAAGGGCCTTGATCAAGGGGTCAACAATGGCAAACTTGTGGAGCTGGGGCTTGAACCGCTGACTATCCCGAACAGTAACTCAGGACTTTAACGCTCTGAGCTACCACTGCCCCTATAGATTATACAGAGACAACTGCTCTTTTATTCTGTACAATAAAAAGTCCTGGTTTGACTCGAACACCCAATATCGTGTTTCGATAATTTTTCGTCCTTTTGTTTTAAAATTACCATTGAATAGAAAATTGAGTGGCATTCTGTAAAGCCTGTAACATATATTTACAAAACCGCAATTTAACAGTAAGAGAGTTTGAACCAGGCCCTTGACCCTCAACTGCTCAGATTAGATAAAAATGTAAGTTGCTCTGTGTAAGGGCATCTGCCAAATGGCATTAAATGTATAAAAGCATTCTTGAATTTATGTCCTGTGCCTTAAAGAGATGTATTGTGGTATAATTAATTACAAAGTTGATATTTCATATCACTCTTGTCTTATTAGCATTGCCATGGTTTTACAGCCCTTTGTAAACCTCTGTTTTGTTTTTCCTTAGAAAAAGGCAAAGAGAAGAGGAGATTGAAACACAAGAGAAGGCTAAGAGAGAGAAAGAGTGGCAGAAAAACTTCGAGGTACACTTAACCCTGAGGACCTGCTCCTTTAAATGTATAATGGAGAAACACAGTTTTGAATGTTAAATATGAAATCCAAAGATCAGCCTTACTGTGGAGGGAAAAAATGGCCATATTTCAGAGGATACTTACCAAACCATACTGATAGACTAAAATGCTAGGCAAGTACATCATATAGTGACTACTATAGTGAAACGTTTAGAGAGTAAAGCTCAATGCTGAGCATCAAAAAGTGCAAAATGACACTAAAGTGAAAACGCCAGAGAAAAAGAAAGGGAAAGAGAGACCAAATGACCCCAAAAATGTCAGCAATAATCACTGAATTAATAATTTAATATTTTTTTTATTTCACAGGTGTATTTGTTCGAGCTTGATGTAACACACAGGCTTTGTTTAATCACAGTCGGCCCACTTAAGGGGAAGATATGCTACTTTGAAACTTAAATGGAAAACACCCTTATGTCATAAAAAAAAAACGACTTTGAAAAAATTGTTAGTTCATCTTAAAATTCACCAGATGGCGCTGTACATTTTAAAATACGCGCTTATGAGTGTCCAATTAAAATCTACTTAATAAACGAGATCTCACACCTTCATTTCGCACACTTTGCGGTAATGTTAAAATTTCATTCCAAAATTCAACAGATGGTGTTTGCTTTTAAAAAATTTACTTATTAGTGTGCAATTGAATTCCACGTGAACGAAGTCACAGGCACATGTGTTTGTAAAAAAAGGTGTGCTCTTTTTATAAGGTTTCGTAAAAGGCTGATTTAGTATAATCTGGCGATAAGGACGTGACGTGTCTAAATCATTTATTCCAGAAATAATGATTATTTTAGATCTACCCTCTGTGTTTCTTCAGGCCTCTTTCATGGTACAAGTGTAACGCTTTCTGTAATTGTCTTTAAAATTCAGAGTTTGTAGAAAATGTATACTGTCATAAAAGTTTGTATAGATAGAATATGTATGTTTAATTTTAAAAAAAATTTGCCAAAGAGGTTACATTAAAAGTTGTGCAAATTAGTTCTATTTTACCAATATCATGCTTAATGATTTAATCAACCTTTTATCTAAAAATAAGCAACACAGGAAATCGGCATTTCTCTCATTTCTGGTTTAAGGAGAGTAGAGAACAGTGTAAACATACCATCAGGTAGATATTCCTTCACTTCCAAGTGTAAACAAAAAAAATACACAAGCTGCATTACAACCTACAAATGATTTTGTAGGTTGTTGTTAGATTTACTTAGTTTTTTTCCCCCCCAACAAATCCTGCCTTCTGCCTTATGATTGCTTACAAGAGTTCACTCTTATCTGTAATTAGTTTAAGATCCTCACTTGCATATGAGCAGATCTGAGCCAGTCAATGCTCTTTCCTCTGCCAATATCCAGGACCCAGAGCCGATTATTTTATTTTATTTTTTGTCTTTCCTAGGAATCAAGGGATGGACGTGTGGACAGCTGGAGAAACTTCCAAGCCAAAGGTAAAACCAAGGAGAAGAAGAACAGGACGTTCCTCAAGCCTCCCAAGGTCAAAATGGAGCAAAGAGATTAATGTGGAAGTCCAAGAATCTACACCTCCACTTCTGGGTTTCCCCTTCAGGTGTATGTGCGTGCGTGCGTGCGTGCCTGCATGTCTGTGTTTCAGGAATGTGACCCTCTCAGTCCAGCTGAGGGCGCCGTGGAACGACACCCTTATCTCCTGCAACCCATGTCTAGTCTTTTCTCATTTGCTAGGGGGGAAAAGTCGTCCTGTGGCTGGATGGACACTTGTTTAAATACCGTTTGTATTTACTCTCATCAAAATAGGTTATTCAGGAGCAATCAGGCTGGTAGTGTCTACTTTTTTCCCCTTCTTTCTCTCTTTTTTTTTTTTTTTTTTTTTTTTTAAATTTGTAAATATTTGTGAGTTTGATGTTAATTGTGCACATGAGGGGAAAAAATGCGAGTTTTTTGTTTTGATTTTTTTTTAAATAAACCTGGTCATTCAGAATAAACAATGTTTGTAGTCTACACAAAAATTCAATCTGATATTTGTGTTGCCTTTTTTGCACTATTTTCTAACAGTTTTAAAATTGTACCTTGCTGGCACTTCCATGAAAATATTTTGCCATTATTATTTTTTTCACATTGAGGCTCTTGGGTTGTATCCTGCCTGTTTGAGGTGAAACAATACATCAAGATCCAAAAATGTGACAATGTGCTATTATTTGATAGATATCCCTGAGGCAAGGGTAGCTCGGTAGGTAAGATGTTGTCTAAGTCACTCTGGATAAGGGTTCCTGGCAGATGCCCTGTAGCAATCTTCTATTAAATACACTTCTAATTCAATTGCACTGTTTTGCAATTGAACACCAGAGGTCACAACCTGCTCAGTGTATGAAGGTAAAATCTGCAAGTTTGATTACCTGATCACTTTGTTTTTTATTGGGAGTCTGCACCACTCTAGGAATCATCTATACTTGTGAAGTGACTGACTACGCCACATCCCAACTAACAATATGCTTAATATGGGTTAGACCACCAGATTATAATTAGAAATAGCATTTTTCAGCTTCGTCAAATATATTTGCCAGGAAAGAGGCCGCATTAAAGCCCTATCTTCAGTTAAAATTAGGTGCTTAGGTGCTGCTGTGCATCTCATTGTTTAAGTTGAGAAACTTTATTTTTGTAATCTAATACTTTTGAAAAAAAAACAACTCAATTTACTTTAAAGATATGGTGACTCTTTGGGGTAATTTCTTTTAATTCTTTTATTCTTTTAATAATATTGCAAGCCAGCAGGTAAGAAATTGAGATTTTTTTCTGTAGGGTTTTTTATTTTAATAACCAATGTTTTTTTTTGCTGTTCTCTTTATGCTAGCAGATGTGGTAACGATTAAATATGAAGTTGTTTT
This sequence comes from Clarias platycephalus, assembly GCA_030068275.1. Lineage (NCBI taxonomy): Eukaryota > Metazoa > Chordata > Actinopteri > Siluriformes > Clariidae > Clarias > Clarias platycephalus. The sequence goes on along the minus strand of JAQQZT010000012.1, from coordinate 6,714,085 downwards.
GATAGGGATGAATATAGTGTTGAACCGCTTGTTTAATATGCAAGGAAATTTACTAGGGAAAGCACCTTAAATACTAATTCTGAAAAACTTTTTTTTTGTCCTACACTTAAAAAAAAAAAAAACTAGATAAATATTGAATTAATTAATATTGTATTGTTGACCCGACTTGTGACAGTGGTATTTAATGAGACAACAGGTAACATTGTGTTCCTGAAAAATTTGGAGATTGTATAAACTAAAAAAAAGGTAAGCCAGTAATTTACCTTCACTGAGATGCAATCACATGATTTATAAGACCACTATCAAACTGCACTAAATAGGGGAAGATTGCATTTTGTGGACTTTGTTGTGGGTAAGTATTAAAAAAAAAAAAAAACCTTTAAGAGGAATAATACTGAAAATTTTAAAGCACCTGGTATTCCCAGGTGGTCTCCCATCCAAGTACTAACCAGGCCCAAGCCAACTTAGCTCCCGAGATCAGACAAGAGCAGGCGCTCTCAGACTGGTATGGCCATAAGTGGAAGCTGGTTTAAATGGAGGACTATTTGAACTACAATGGTGTTCAAAATAATAGCAGTGTGTTGAAAAAAAGTGAGTAACGCTCCATATCCATATAATAACTTTTAATTTAAATCACACAAATGCATTGGACACCCTGCACATTCTATTCTGAATCA
>JAQQZT010000012.1:6625817-6637853 GCA_030068275.1 Clarias platycephalus | reverse complement strand
GTGTGTGTGTGTGTGTGTGTGTGTGTGTGTGTGTGTGTGTGTGTGTGTGTGTGTGTGTGTGTGTGTGTGTGAGAACCACTGTTCTTTTGTGCTAGAATGAATAGACAAAGGATGAGTGTATAGAGTATAGATAGACAGACCCTGCTGTGTTAGAAGATACTGAAGTGTACGATCTTTAGTAAAGTTCAATCCTCTCCAGTCAATTCCATCCTGATCTCTCCAACCTTCACGTAACCTCATTTTACCTCTCTCACCCTACAGGCAGTGCTGTGTGTCACCAGCAGGAGGCAGTGTTATCTCTACAAGCTGAACATCTTTTCTCTCTCTCTCTCTCTCTCTCCCCCCCCAGAATGAGGTTCAACATGTTGAGCTACTTTTCTGCTCAGCATGTTGGTAAAGAGTGGTTGATGGAGTTACTTTAGCCTTCTCAAGTCAACTCAAATCAGACTGATTCTTCTCCTCCAAACCTTTCATTGATGCTGCATTTCTTTTAGCACAACTGATGTTTCGCAGATGTTTCTGTAAGCACTCAAGACTGTTCTCCAGGAGAGCTGAAGTGTCTGAGATACTTAACCTGAAAATCTCCATGCGCTGCTGCCACCAGCCTGGCTGACGCGCCAATCAGTGGCTGTACACTACTGTACCTAATAAAGTGTCCATTATAGTTGTAATGCAGATAATTGTGTCAGATGAGCACACTGACCAAGACACAGTGCTGAGAATGAGCATACACACTGAATAAACCAGTCAGAACATCTGGATTCATCCTCAATCACAAGAAGATTCCGATTGTAACATACACCGTAAGCAGGGTTACAGCACGGCATCGTTTCCATAGCAACAGGAACAGTTACATAAGAGGAGTTGTTAATGTGGTGTATTATACAATAATCTTAAAACGTGGTTGAAGAGAAGAGAAGAAGAATGTAAGAGAAGATTAGACATGTTAAAAAGAAGAGAAGAGAAAAAAGGAAAAGAAAGTAAAACAGAAAGTATGACAGAAGAGAAAAGAAGGGCAGTGAAAGGAAGAGAGTACAAAAGCGATGAAGAGGAGAAGAGAAATGAAAAAGAAAAGAAAAAAGTGCAAAATCTTAAAAGTAATAGAATATAAAAGAATGAACAGGAAAAAAGAAATGTAAACAAAGGAGAAAAGGGAAGAGAAAAGAATAAGGAAGAGAAGACATGAGAGAAGAAGAGGAGCAAAAAGACAAGAGAAGCATAAAGAAGAGAAGAGAGCAAAATCAAAGAGAAAAGAAGAGAAAAGAAAATGAGAACATTTAAAAAAAGAGAAGAGAAGTGCAAAGAATATTAAAGATAAGAAAGAGAAAAAAGAAAAGAGAAAAAGTTTTTATTTTTACGAGTTGATGATATTCATAACAACCCTGAATCCCCACTAAAAGAAGGCTAAAAGAAGTAGAAACTTAAAGAAAAGAAAAATGGGAAGAGAAATGAAGAGGAGAAAAACTAAGAGAAGACAGGAGGGCAAAAGAGAAAAGAGAAGAAAAGTAGAGGAGAGAACAAAAAAAAAGAGAAGAGAAATGAAAAAGAAAAAGAAGAAAAGTAAAAAAGGAGAGAAAAGAAAGGCAGAGAAAATTAAAGAATAGAGTAAAAGAGAAAAAAAAAATAGTAGAGAAGAGAAGAGTAGAGAAGAGAGTTATTAGAGATAAACTCTTCTAAATCGTCCACACCTGAAAAATAATTTAAAACACAAAGGGAGAAGTTGACCAAGCGTAATTAGTTCCACGCTGAGGAACCCGAGAGGAACCCACAGCACACCTAGGAGCGGTGCTGGCAGCTGTCTGTGCTTGCTTGAGCAGTCTGGCTGCTCCTCTCCACCGCTGCTCCTCTCCCCAGAGTGCTGTAATTAACGCCACGTTTATGAGGCAGGAGTTAAAGGAAAGAACTCTCGGCAGCAGGTCCCCTCCCTCCTCCATGATTACCATCGCTCTCTGTCATGATAACAACCCTCTCGGCCCCTGCAAGGGCTCACACACGAACACACACTCTGCTCTCCGCACGGTTAACTAAAACCGCGCGCATCATCAGCTGCACTCCCATTCCCCAAGCCTACACCTGGGTTTTATTCCTCAACCCCCGGCTCGCTCGTCTCCATCAGACGCAGGGAAGCTTACCGAGGCTGATATCGACTGGCTGCTGGATCATACCGAGGCCCGGGGGCTGTCGACTCGCAGATGCCATCTCTATAAATAAATCCCCAGTGAGCCGGGGGAGATTATGGATTACAAGTACGTTTCGATGGAAGACTACAGAGATTACAGCCTAAGCTCTTTTATAAGATCTTCCTTATGAGAGAAACATTTGCAAACAAATACCAGGGCTCTGGCAGAAAGAAAGAAAAAACAGAATCAAGGAACCTAAAAGTGGAGAACACAATATTAGAGATGTGTACCATACTGTAGCAATAGGCAAAAATTTCCCATGATCCACACTGATTGTAGCTGTCTTACACCTGCATGTTTAGCCTCAGTGAGCTAGCCTGGAAAAACAAGAGTTTGCAGTAAGGATAACAATCTATTAACCCATGCTGTTTGTTTTACATAATATTTCTCCATAGCGCACACATTTATGTAACACCACAAGGGGGTGCCTTGTAGGTGAGTTTATGTGGTGTGGAACATTTTTGGCAACTATTCTTGATGAAAAGTTCGGACTGATCGGTCTCCCAGGAACTTTAATGGCGCAAACATGTGGAAATAGCTTGGAGCGAGGTCAGGCATTCCACAGTCTCATATGGAGCTCATGAGACAAAGGACAAAAAATGTCTAATAATGCAAAAATTTGCTGCACTGAGATATACATTTACAATCTTCAGGGTCATGCTGGTTTACCAGCTTATGCGTGTTTTGGAAATTAGAACCATCCGTCATTACAATTTACCCTGCGTACTGTAGGTGTTTAGATTGTGAGTAAGAAAACATGAGAACATGCAAACTCATACAGACGCACACAGACCGGAGATGAGATTCGAACCCTGAACCTGAAGGTGTGAGATGACAGTACTATTCACTAAGCCAGCATGCTGCTTTGGAACCACAACCATGTACTGTAGATGTGCAAGAAAATAAGTACAAACAAACAACACAGCATGAACAGAATTGTACAAATATGTAGCTGACGCCAATTAAGGAGTGGAGTGATATAGCCAAGGTTGAGGAACTGTCAGAGCCGGATGTCGTGCCCCATGATGGCACTGGAGGGGTAGTGTGACAACTGAGCAAAATAAGTTTTAATAAGTGTGTAAAAGAATAGGTGACACAAGTGTAAAAATAAATGTGATGTTTATTTAAAGTCTGTTTAAACCATACACCATAAGTACTTCCGGTGTACAGCATAAGTTTTTGGCCACAGGGTTCATTTTTGATAAATTGCAAGTTTTCGAAAACGCTTGATTGCAGTTGTTGCTGCTAAGGGTGGCCCAACCAGTTATTAGGTTTAAGGGGCAAACATTTTTTCACACAGGGCTATGTAGTTTTGGATTTTGTTTTCCCTTAATAATAAAACCCTTCATATAAATTTGTTTGATGATCTGAAACATTAAAGTGTGACAAACATGCAAAAAAATAAGAAATCAGTAAGGGGGCAAACACTTTTTCACACCACTGTGTGTGTGTGTGTGTGTGTGTATATATACAGTATACACATATATATACATATATATATACATGATATACATATGCATGATTTGTTCCGGAAGCGGGCTTGTATTCCAAAACACTTCCAAAATATTCCGGATATTCCCATTAGAAATAATGGAAACACAAATTATTCGTTACAATTATTTGTTTCTGTGAAGAGCAGAGAGAAAGAGTGTGTGTGTCTATGTGTCTGTGAAGGCGAAAGTAGGAGGGGTCTGTGTGTGTGTGTGTGTGTGTGTGTGTGTGTGGCACGGTGTCCAATGACTCGCGCGCACAAAGACAAACAAAGAGCAGGCTGATACAGAGAGAGAAAATGGATCTTTAACCTCTCTAATGAGACATGCTTTTACTTTACACGCGCGCTGTACACACACACATGCAGACGCAAAATAAAATAGGTTTTGCAGACAAACACACGTGATCACAGTGTTATAGTAAAGAGTACACACCTGCACGTATGTTGATTATACCAGTAAGAGACGAGCACTAAGACCCACAATTCCGCAGCCTAGGAGAGAGATAAAACGTTGGCTCAGTTGTGATCACGTGACGCTCGGCGTCAAAGCGATTATTCCAAATCAGCAAACAAACAATTTTTCACCTCTTTGTTCGTGTGTCTGAAGCTCCTTGGATGGAATATACTGTACATAAAGCCTGTGGTTAGACTGTGACCTTTGCACTGCAGAACCCTGATATTATGTAACCTGCTTCAGCCTACACCCTGCAGTGCCCACCACGTGAAACCTCTATATTCATATCCTCCTTGAAAGAAAAGAAGGGAAAAAAAGAATAGTATGAACACACCCTCGCAGTGTTACAATGATGTGCATCGCTGAACTACTCTGTGTGTTGGACGTTTTATGATTTTATATAATATCACACACAGAAAGTAAACATTGTTGGCACTAAAAGGGATGACACACCGTGTGTGGTTTTCTCAGAGTGAAAAAAATTGACCATTATTTTTCATAAGTTCACTTAGCCATAGAAAGTCCTTCCCCATAAATTGATGCAGATGTTAAACTAACCATGTCAGATCGGCAACCTAGAATACTTTACTCCCCTTGAACAGAATGAACTAATTTCATCCATCTCTTCTGCAAATTCATCAACCTGTGTATTAGATCCTATACCGACACATATTTTCTCAAACAGATAGTGCAGCAAATAACAGAATCCCTGTTGAAAATAATAAATTCTTCACTCAGCATTGGGTATGTCCCAAAATCTTTTAAATTAGCAGTTATTAAACTGATAATTAAGAAGTCTGACCTCTGTCAGCTGTCCAATTGCAGGCTGATATCAAATCTCCCCTTTATCTCTAAGATTCTGGAAAAGATAGCAACATAGCAGCTATGCTCATATCTACGTAGAAATAGCATACAGGAACTGTATCAGTCAGGATTTAGGCCTCATCACAGCACAGAGACAGCACTCGTTAAAGAAGTAAATGACCTACTATTGGCCTCTGACCAGGGTTGCGTCACTATGCTTGTGTTACTCGACCTCAGTGCAGCTTTTGACACCAATGATCATAGCATTATCCTTCACAGATTAGAAAACATGGTAGGAATTAAGGGAACCACCCTCTCCTGGCTCAAATCCTATTTGACCGATCGCTATCAGTATGTAGATTTAAATGGTGATTATTCTGCATGTTCTCTAGTGAAGTTTGGTGTTCCACAGGGTTCGGTTTTAAGGCCACTGCTTTTTTCCTTTACATGCTTCCTTTGGGCAACATAATCTGTAAGCATTGTATTAGTTTTCATTGTTATGCTGACGACACACAGTTATACGTCTCGAAACCAGATGAGAAAAACCAGCTTACTAAAGATGAGCAACGCGTAATGGAAATAACTGGATGCTAATTAACTTCCTTCTGCTTAATCCTGATAAGACATAAGTTCTAGTCATAGGACCACATGCATCTAGAAGCAAGACATTAGATCACACTGTAACTTTAGATGTAGCTCATGTAGACAATATCACCAAGATAGCATTCCTTTACCTCAGAAATATTGCCAAGTTAAGGAATATATTGTCACTAAACGATGCAGAAAAACTGGTTCATGCTTTTATCACCTCTAGGATGAACTATTGTTACGCCTTACTGTCTGGTTGTTCAACTAGGTGCATAAACAAGCTTCAGTTAGTCCAGAATGCAGCAGCGAGAGTCCTGACTAGAACCAGAAGATACGAGCACATCACCCCTATCTTATCTTCACTTCATTGGCTCCCTATGAAATTTTGCATTGTTTTTAAAATACAACTTTTGACATATAACGCATTAAATGGTCTCCGCTGCAGTATCTGAGTGAACTGCTAGTGTCTTACGATTCACCACGCCTACTTCTATCAAAGGATGCAGGCTGCTTGTCAGTACCACGTATTATGAAAACTACAGCAGGGAGCAGAGTTAGAGCAGCCCCAAAGTTATGGAATAGCCTTCCAAATGGTGTTTGGGACTCAGACACAGTCTAAGTGTTTAAGTCTAGGCTAAAAACCTATTTATTTAGCCAAGCATTTTTGTAAATAGATTTGCCTTAGGTAAAGGAGCAGATCTGGGGGACTCATGGACGTAGAGTATTACGGTGAACTGGTATGTTTAGATGCTGTCTTCCCCACTCTCATTGATCACTCAGGTTTGTTGACGGTGAGGTGATTGGTTGCTTTACATCTCAGGGAGCCCTCATGTCTGTGTTTCCTTCTGGCTCTCCCTTACAGTTATGCTGTTATAGTTAGTCCTGCTGGAGTCCCTGCTTGCACTCTACAACAAATATACATTCACATTATACATTATGTAACTGTGACCATACCTTACTGTTATCTTTGCCCTTCTGCATTCCCCTCTCCTGTTCGCTCTTCCTCTCTCTGTCTTTCCCTCTCTCTGTTGAGCTACACATGTCGTTCCTGAGCTGACAGTGATCCAGACTCCATCTGCCCTCTGAACCTGTCTGACTCATCCTCGTGCCCCGCTTCTGGTTGGAGATCTCGTCACATGGATGCACCGTGTGTCTCTTTGGGATGCGTCTGATGTCTGGGGACACTTTCACTCTACCATGAAGATGGTTCTAGCCTCGACTGATGTTGACAGCTGTTTCTTTGAGGACTTGACTTGGCTGCAATCGCTCGATAGTTCCTACAAAGTCTACCTACAAAGTCTAAAGCCTTTGAACTTGAACTTGAACCTGAGCCTCCAATAACTACCGTGACTCCATATTAACATCAATTAACATCAACTGTTATAGCTGAACTGGCTGCCACCTAACACACAGTATGAATGCAGATCAATTCCTGCTTTCTGTTTCACCCAAATGAGGATGGGTTCCCTGTTGAGTCCGGTTCCTCTCAAGGTTTCTTCCTATTGCCATCTCAGGGAGTTTTTCCTTGCCACTGTCGCTCTCGGCTTGCTCATCAGGGACTATCTGACCATTTTGATTCATACAGATTCACATTTCATATAAACTTAAATAATTCTTTTGATTGTGTAATGCTGCTTCACGACAATGACAATTGTTAAAAGCGCTATACAAATAAAATTTAATTATTAATAATGAGCCTCGCTATTTCTTTCTCTTGAAGTTAATGAGACAAATATGAATAAATAAAAATCACAGTTTGTTACATCATGCTACTGAGAAACCACAAAGAAGTACATAAACTCCTCAGTCCTGACAGTGTCTGAAAAAGTAAAATTACAGTTTCATCTGACTCTTATGCAATGCTGATTCTGGAGACTCCTTCCTTACATGTTAAAATAATAATCTTTCCTAAACAATATTAAGTATTTTACAAATCCACATATGTTATATCATAGCTATGATGACACTGAGGCCCTCATTTTCTTTTTTAATAATTCAAACTTTGAAAAAAAAAGTCTTGAGATGAGAAAAGCAAATTAGAGATTATTGCAGCACGAATCCACAATACATCCGAGAACATATTTCAGCAATAAATCCAAAACCAAAATATTAAAACTTCAAAAATTCAGTAATGAGTAGTCTGAAGTTATCAGGAGTTCCTGTGAAGATGGTATAAAATGTATTGTCATTGCATTACTGTATAAACCTTTGTGCCTGCAGTTTAGTGTGTTAAGTCTCTGATTAGAAGATCAGCAGTTCAAGCCTCATCTTCAGCAAAGTTGGGTTGGGTCCTTGAGCAAGGCCCTTAACCCTGTGTTCCCTTTCAAAGGCTACACTCGATGCTGCGTGAAAACGCTATGGGAATATCTTTTCATGTTGCCGGTTGTGAAGCATGTGTGTATCAAACACGTCAAATTTTGGCTTATATAACCTCAGTCAGGTGACGTCATCTGATTAGACGCACCTGCAGGTTATAAGTAGGAGTGAACCAGAAACATTCCTCAGATCTTTGTCTTCACTGACTTTGTGAGCGCGTGTGTGTCATAACAAAGCATACAAAACTTATATAGCAGAATTTAAAAGCTTATAAAACTCACCAGACAATAATGGCGGAGTTTAGAGCCAGATGCCCCCCTCCATGCGAAAATTTCCTTTCGGAGGGCGATATGCACACTTTCTGCTTTGAGTGTTTGGGTGAAAAGCACGCTCTTGAAGGGCTTAATGGAGAGTGTGAGCACTGTGATCTTCTTCCCATGAAACTGCTTGGCGCGCCTCGCGTTCTTTAAGAAACCACGAGCCGCGCTGCACTCATGGGGTTCACAGGCTGACTTGGCCGAGGCACGAGAGACGGAGTCCCTCCTTTCTCTCGCCCTCTCCTCCGATCCTGAAGTCTCTCCTTCCACTTCACGAGGGCACTCCGGTGCTTCTCGTAGGTGCGTTGAAGAGCCTCACTCTCCTGCTTCTGTGGAAATGGAAGTAGCTTCCTCAGAACACTCCTCTAAGGATGAGAAAGAATATGAGGAATTGCTTGAAGTTATAACGCGTGCAGTCGAACGGCTGCATATTGACTGGCCACAGGAGCAACCTCACCCAAAACATTCAAAATTAGATGACTGATTCCTGTCGGGTGGCCAGGAGAGGGAGCCACAATGCAGCTCTCTCCAATTCTTTGATGACCTCCATAACGAATTAACTCGTTCTTGGAGGAAGCCATTTTCTTCCCGTATTTTTGTTCCATCGACTTTGTTTTATTCGAATATCGTGGATGCAAAAACACGAGGCTACAGCATGATGCCCCAGATAGAAGAGATGCTTGCGGGCTATCTCTCTCCTGCGACATCATCCTCATTAAAGCAACCAACACTTCCCTCTAAGCCGTGTAGAACTTATTCTACCCTGGTAGGGAAAGCGTTCCAAGCAGCAGGTCAGGCCAGGGCTTCCTTGCACACCATGGCGGTTTTGCAGGCGTACCAGGCTGATCTGCTGAAAGATTTCTGAGCACGAGCGGTGCAGTGAATCATGAAGCATTCACTGAATTACGCCGGGCTACTGATTTATCCCTGTGTGTGAATAAACAGACAGCCCGTGCTATCGGCCGTTCTATGGCCTCTTTGGTGACTGCTGAAAGGCACCTATGGTTGAATCTAACAGGCATCAAGGATAAGGACTTCTGTTTCATCTTCCGGCCTATTTGGCGACGCTGTGAATACCGTCGCCACAAGGTTCCGTGAGAGAAAGCAATATGAACAAGCCTTTGGGAAATTTCTCCCACGCCGTGCTCAGGAGTTGAGGCCGTCGGCCACCCAGCCTCGACCAGATCTGATTCTCGCCAGGTGAGAGGCTCAGAAGGAGAACGTCAGCAGCCGGGCACCCCCCCCGCAAGGACTGGGCTACGGCTCGTCGCCCCTCACAGAAAACCGCCTCCAAAAGATCAGATCGCCGCACTGTCTTCTTCTCTAAAAATAAGTCCTGAAAACCTACGTGCCCAGGACTGTGGGGGTGACCTTTAAGAGCATGCTCCCCCAGGGGGTCGTGTTCAGTTTCCGCCGCCTCTGGTGTTTCGGACGACATCGGTTCCCAGAGATAAGTTAGTGCCTCGGTTTTATCCTGCTACATCCCAGTATGCCGAACCACTAACACTCCCCCGTGCAGTCGAAGTACTAATACTCGTACCCCTTTCGGAGAAGCTGGCAGCGTGGAAGTTACTGCCAGGCATATCTCCCTGGGTACTAAAGCCTGTAGACAAAGGCTACAGGATTCAGTTTGCACATCGCCCTCCGCGTTTCAACGGCGTGGTCCACACTTTTGTGATACCGGAAAGGGCGCATCTGCTGAACTCCGAACTCCAGGCGTTGCTGAAGAAGGGAGCCATAGAACAGGTTCCTCCTCCAGACAGGGAGTCAGGCTACTACAGTCGTTATTTCTTGGTCCCCAAGAAAGGCGGGGGGCTGCGTCCAATTTTGGATCTTCGCGGGTTGAACCGCTATCTCAAAAAGTACAGATTCAAAATGTTAACTATCAAAAGTTAAAATCTTATCAGAAAATTGGTTTGTGACAATAGACTTAAAGGACGCATACTTTCACATAGAAATCTCGCCACAACACAGGAAGTTCCTGAGGTTTGCTTTCGGGTGAAAAAAGCTTACCAGTATCGAGTCCTTCCTTTCGGTCTAGCTCTGTCACCCCGCACATATACAAAATGTATGGATGCAGTCCTGGCTCCCTTGCTCCAGGGCATCCGTATTCTCAATTACATAGACGACTGGCTAATTCTGGTCCAGTCTCATCAGCTAGCGCTCCGACATCGCGATGTCGTCCTAGCCCATCTCCATTCGCTGGGTTTAAGACTCAACGCTACCAAAAGCGTTCTCTTTCCGGCTCAGAGGACAACATACTTGGGTGTCAGGTGGGATTCGATCACTATGCGGGCACAATTGTCTCCCGTTCGTGTCGAATCCATCCTCAGTGCCCTCAAGGAAATCAGACTAGATCAGGAAGTGACTGTATATCACTTTCAAAAATGTTTAGGCCTCATGGCAGCTGCATCCACGGTGATAACTTTGGGCCTTCTGCACATGAGAGCTTTTCAGTTGTGGCTAAGAGCCAGGGGATTTCATACAAGCGCCAATCCCCGAAGGAAAATAAGGGTTACGCGCGAAGGACTTCGTACCCTTTCTATGTGGTTCAGACCCCGGTTTCTCACCTTGGGTCCCACTCTAGGTCCGTCTTGTCGTCGCAAAATGCGACAGACGACAGACGCTTCCCTTACCGGCTGGGGCGTGGTCTTGGATGGCCGTCCATCCCAAGGGCGCTGGAGAGGTCATCTTCTCGCATGGCACATCAATTGCCTCGAAATGATGGCTTTATTTCTGGCCCTACAGCACTTCCTCCAGCAGCTGAGAAGCTACCATGTTCTAGTGCGGGTGGACAACACATCGGTAGTCTCCTATATAAATCGCCAAGGCGGACTGCACTTGCGCCGCTTGAACGAGCTAGCGCATCAGGTTCTGCTCTGGGCACAGGACAAGTTCCTGTCCCTCAGGGTGATTTACATTCCAGGGCACATGAATCTGGGAGCAGATTTACTGTCCAGACAAGCTGTGACACACGGGGAATGGAAACTCCACCCCGACGTAGTCAGCCAAATCTGGGAAAGATTTTTCACAGCAGAGGTGGACCTCTTTGCCTCCCTAGAGACTGCACAATGTACCCTCTACTACTCTCTGACTCAACCAGCTCCCCTGGGTCTGGACGCAATGGCCCATACATGGTCCGATTTACGCATTTATGCGTTTCCTCCAATACCTCTGCTCCCGGGAGTCCTGGCGACGGTCCGTCAACACGGTTTGCACCTCTTACTGATAGCGCCCCGTTGGCCGGCCAGAGTATGGTTCTCTGATCTAATATCTCTCCTCGATGGCTCACCTTGGATGATTCCAGTGAGGAGGTATCTTCTGTCTCAGGCGCAGGGGACAATATTTCATCCCCGACCCGAGCTTTGGAACCTTCACGTTTGGCCCCTGAACGGGACCAACTGAGTCAAGCTGGTCTCCCAGCCAGCGTAATTGACACTATTCTAGCTGCTAGAGCTCCCTCCACTAGGAAAGCTTATGCCCTCAAATGAAATGTTTTTGAAAATTGGTGCATGACGAAGCAGGTAGACCCAGTCCACTGCCGAATTGTTTCAGTACTGGAGTTCCTGCTTTCTGAAACAACTGAAACAACAGTTGTCCTCTGGCTTGTGCCCTAGTACCCTCAGGACGTACGTGGCCGCTATTTCAGCCTGCCACGTCCCGATTGAGGGGGTTATTGTGGGAAAACACCCTTTAGTTGCCCGTTTTATTCGTGGAGCTAAACGGTTGAGGCCACCCACTAGAGCAACGGCCCCTTCATGGGATTTATCTTTCGTGCTCGAAGGTCTAATTGACACTCCTTTCGAATCACTAGAGTCAGCGCCTGACAGGCTTCTGACTCTTAAGATGGTTTTTCTTATGGCCATTACCTCTCTTAAGAGGATT
>JAQQZT010000012.1:6529105-6547421 GCA_030068275.1 Clarias platycephalus | reverse complement strand
AGAATTAAGGCAGTTCTGAAGGCGAAAGGGGGTCAAACACCGTATTAGTATGGTGTTCCTAATAATCCTTTAGGTGAATGTATACTTCTTACAGAATTAATATATTGTGGAAGTTTATAATAAGTCATATCATACAGTATATCATATTTATTAATTGAAACTGATTTAAATAGGGTCTGAATTAGGGATCATGACTATGTGGGGTACACAGAATGAATTAAGAGAACAACACTACTACTACTACTACTACTAATAATAATAATCATCATAATCATCATAAACAAGCAAACAGCTTGTGTATGATGGCACAAACATGACTGTTTTACTGATGTTTCTATTCACAGATAAAAAAAAAAAAAAGGGAAGTGAAACTACATAATATTGTATAAATGTTGACATTCAATCTGCCTCTAAGGATTCTCTTGATCAAATCTCTACCTTTTATTTTCTTCAGGTACTGTATTTCTCTTCCTGTCTCTGGCTGTGTCTATTTTTTATGTTAATTATTGTAGTTTTCAATGTTGGTAATAATAAACTCCTAGCCTCATCTCCAGCTGTGGAAATGAGCCAATCATCTCTGTCTCAGGTCTCGTCATAGTTGCTTTCCTGATTCTAGTCTAACAGTACTAAATGCTCAAGAGTTTGAGTCTGTCGATGATCCTGCATGATGACACCCCATATCATCACTGACTGTGGAAACGTCACACTGCAACTTGAATTCTATTTCAATTGGAATCTCTATTTCAATTCCACTCTACCTCCAGACTCCAGGACCCTGGGTTAGGGTTAGGGTTGGGGTTGGTTATTCCCAAAAGAGGATGTTGGACCACTAAGCACCAGTCCAGTCCAGTCCAGTTCTTTTTCCCCTGCCAGGCAAGATACTTCTCTCGTTGTCTTTGGTTCAGGTGTGGCTTGAAACAAGGAATGCAACAGTTGTAGCCCATTTCCTGAAGACATCTACACACACAAGAGGCTGTGAAGCCCTCCAAAGGTTTTGAATCAGCTTTGGATTCTCTTAAGGATCCTTGTTGGTCAGGCACCTTTCTCTACCACACTTTTCCCTTCAGTCAACTTTCCATGAATATGCTTCAATACAGCACCTTCTGGGGCTTATGCTCTTTGTGCAGCGAGTCGATGATCATCTTCAGGACAACTGCAAAGTCTAAAAGCAGTTTTCCCCATGCATGTACTGAAGTTGGCTAGATACACAGTATTTATACTGCATGAATAGTAATTTACACAAACCTTTAAACATTTAAAATTAAGTTACGGAAAGAAAAAAACTTTTTCTCAAGTTGAGAAATCTCTGGCAACATTGGAAAATCCATCCATCCATCGACTCCTTTGTATGTTCTCAGGGGACCTGCAGTCTATTCCAGGGAGCTTCCACCAAAAGGCAGGGTACACCCTGGATGGGTGCCAAACGTGCACCTAATCATACATTATGGGCAATTTGGAAACACCAGTTGGCCTACAATTAATGTCTCTAGACTGTTAGAAGAAACCAGAGTACCCGGAGAAAGCCCTCCAAGCACAGGGAGAACATGCAAACCACAAACAAACACACTGGAGCACAGATTCGAACTTCCACTGTACCGCTGCATTGGACAATACAATTCTTGAGTACTTATACATATTTTTTGGCATACTTAAACTTTACTTGGGCATCAATGAATGTAATGAATTTACTCCTTACATTTCATTGTAGACCTTCAAGCTACTCGTTACAAATCTTCATCTCTTATCTAGTCAATAACTGTGCACTACCGTTATCTGAATAGGTTCAGTTTAGCTTCAATTTCCTGAGTGTATAAAAGACACACTCATCATATTATTAAGTGTGAGCAATACGTGTGGTACACAGTGTGGTTAGTTCCTAGCAGTGTGTCTGAGAATGTGTAATCCACTGGACAGCCGTATTAAATTTCAAGATGTGCCCATAGTCCTACTGCAATAAAATGTATCAATATGCTGGTGTAAACAGATTTCTATAAAATCATTTTGCCTCCCTAGAAATCTTGAACTTCATCTAATTTAACATGACCTGGCTTACAGCCCAATAAGTATGCCTGTGTGTGTCTGTGTTTTTCCCTCTAATATCACGTTAGACTAGCATTGATTCTAGTAGAAAGCAACATAATGGAGTAGTGGTTAACACACCTCCATGGTCAGGGTTCGATTGCTGCCTAGGGTCTATGTGTTCTCCCCGTGCTTTCTGTGAGATCCTCCAGGTACTCCGGTTACCTCACATGGCCCAAGAGGTCCAGATTAGGCTAATTGATGTTTCCAAATTGACCATAGTATGGTCAATGGTCATAGTGTGTGCGTCTTTAGCAATGATTGAATGATGTTTTCAGCCACAATGATAACATAGTTAGTTAAAAATTATTTAAGACATTATGGTATGAGCTAAAAGTTACTTTTCCGATGATAAACCTAATTGTGATCAATTAAAACATTTACTTTTTAATTCTTAATTATGTTTAAAGATAGTAATGTTTTTCACCTTAGGGCATCGGTGGCTCAGTGGTAAGTTTCTCGCCAGCCATGCGGAAGGCCCTCGTTAAATTTCCAGCCAGTGCCCAAAACCCAAGCCACTGGATGCGGTGCCGGTCCCAAGCCCAGATAAAATGGGAGGGTTGCATCGGGAAGGGCATTTGGCTTGAAACCTGTGCCAAGTTGTTGTGCGGATCTGATAGTTGTGGTGGCCCGTCAACGGGAGCAGGCGAAAGACTAACAACTTTATTCACTTTAAGTCCTTTGCTTTTGGCTGGATAGTTCTACTTTTACTACAGAAACATTTTGACATACAATTCATACTTTGCTATAATATAAAGTATAATTTCTCTGCACATTTTCCACCCCTGACCTCTAGCATAAAATCATTTCAGAAAGGTGTAGATGAATACATGCAAAAGCAAGTTGTTCTGTTTTGAATAACCTCTGAGGGACATAAACCATGCAAATAGTGTGCAAGAGAATATAGTCGGCCAAGGTCCACACACACACACACACACACGCACACACGCACACACATGCGCACACATGCGCACACACATATCGAATAACCATGTAACATTAAAACATCCTGCTTAACATTGTGTACTGTAGGTCTCACTTAATGCTGCACATCCCACTGATGCTGAAATAGGTTGAGACCTGAGGAATTTGGAGGCCGACACCATTCTTCTGTCATTTTTCATTTATTCCAAACCAATCTTGAGCGAAGTTTGCAGGGTAAGAGAAATGCATTAAACTGCTGAAAGAGGTCACTTGCATCTGGGAATACTGTTCTCGTGAAGGGGTGTACTTGGTCAGGTGGTACATGTGAAAATAACATCCACATGAATGTCAGGACCAAAGGGTTCCCAGCAAAACATTGGCCAGACCATCACATTGTCTCTGCTGGCATTGCCTTCTTCCCATAGTCCATTCTGGTGCCATCTCTTCCCCAGGTAAGTTACTCAGCTGAGTAAGACCTGGGTCCACCAATCAGGCTTCTATGGTAGAGCAGCCAGACAAAGCCACAGCCTGCTGGAAGTTTGTCAAAAAGCCCATGAAGGACTTTCTGACCAAGGGAAACTAAATCCTCTGGTCAGACGACACCATTCCCCACAACATGTGTGGAGGAAATCAGGCACTGAACATCACCTTGTTAAACCATCCCTACAGTCAAACACGGTGGTGGCAGCATCAGGCTGTGAGGATGTTTCCTGTGACTGGGACTGGGAGATTAGTTACTGAAGAGGGAGAATGGATGGAGAAAAATAAAGAGCTGTACTGAGTAAAAACCTTCTCCAAGAAGCTCAGGATTTTAGGGTGAAGGTTTACATTTTAAGACAATGACCCAAAGGATACCGCCAAGAAAACACAGTGGCTTCGGAAGAATTCCGTGAAAGTCCTGGAGCGGCCCAGCCAGAGTCCGGACTTGAACCGCCTCTGGAGAGACCTGAGAATGGCTGTGCCCAGCCAACCCAGTTGAGCCTGAACAATTCTGCCAAAAAGAATAGAAGAAACTTGCAAAAGAAAGGTGTGTCAAACTTGCTGCATCATTCACAAGCAGACTTTAGGCTGTCATTGCTGCCGAAGGTGATTTGAGCAAGTACCATGTGATGGCTCTAAATACTTATGTAAATGGGATACATCAGTCTTTATTTTTAATAAATAAAAAAAACACTTTGCCTGTTATGAAGTGAAAAATGCAACTGTGCCTTGAACACACTCTATAATTAATGACTGATTGGCATTTCACTCATTGTCTATACCACTTTATCGTGTATGCAGTTCCAGGAGTGGGTCTGTAGCCTATCCCAGAAGACACGAGGCAGGGTGCCAATCCATCACAGGGCTCACACACATATACATAAAACACTCACACACTCAGTCACTCACTACGGGCACTTTGCCAATAAAATACCAATTAGCCTAATCCTTATGTCTACTGGAGTACTGTGGGAGGAAACTGGAGTACCCAGAGGAAACCATCCGAGCACTGGGAGAACAGGCAAACTCCATGCACACAGACTCCAAGGCAGGAATCGAACCCAGCCCCTGGAGGTGCAAGTCAACAGTTCTAACCACTAAGCCACCAAGGCGCCTACTTTATGATCTCATTTATTACTTCTTATGTGATTCTGTAAGAGTTAAATATGAACAGGAGAATCTGATAATACTACAGGCAAATCTGACTCAGATTAAGGCTGTCTGAATGCACAGATCGATGGTTTTTCAGATTAGATGTATATATCCGATACATGGTCATACGACCTGAATGAGAACGGGCAGATCAGAATTCATGCAACTTTTTGCCTCCGCGCATACGTAGCGCTGACGTCATCAATCAGCACAGGGGTTTCATTTCAATAATGGAGGACAATGGAAAAGTAGTCAGTGGAGGGGAAAGTGAAATCGGTTATTTTTCGGAGCAATGAGTCTGTCCAAGCAAAACTGCAGGGAACAGACAGAAATGGAAAAAGTATCTGAGATCATTTCACCGAGAAAAGATGTACAGATGTGCAGATGCCTGCCGTTTCACAGCACAGACGCATCCACATTAGGGTTAGATGAAAGTCACTTGTAACTATGAATATGAACTGTCACAACTAATGTGGCTTGTAATTTGAACGCAGCCTATTTCTGGAACGCACATCGCAGTTTTGCAGAGGTCCTGTGCCGAGGTTTGTGAAAATCCTATAAACACAACCTTCTGGTTTTGCACATCGATTCTTTTGTACTTCATAATATGTTTCGTAGATTTCATTCGTGATTTTATGACTTTTAATTAATTTATGCTTAAATGGAATTTCAAAATGATTAATGTAAGTGATTTCTTTTACACTATTTATGTGATGTTTGTAATTTTTTTTATTTCATAAAAAATTCTATTCCAAGTGATTTTTTTTTTTGTTGTTGTTGTAACGATTCATTTATTTTTCCACATGTAGGACATGTGGTTTTATTTACCCCATACTGTATTATTCACATCATGTCAAATGTTAATTTGAGTTCACGTGCTGTTCCAGGGAAGAAAAAGGACAAAAAAATATCTGCTTTAACTTTGAAGTTTTCGATTATATCATGTATTCTATCTCACTTTGCCAGTGTATTGAAATAACACTAATTTAAATGTCATCCACGTAATTAGCAAGTGAGATCCACGAGAAGGAAAATAACGTGTCTACAACTATGTGCTATTCCTTAGCACATAAATTAACACTCTGCAAACATCGCAGTGTTGTTAACCAACAACTCTTCTGTTTGCGGTGTTTGGGATTTGGAGGAAACATGGCATTAAACCAGTACGGCATTAGACATTTGGAACACTAGAAATCATGAATGCAGCTGCCTGTTTGGGTGTAAGTGTGCGTGTGTGTGTGTGTGTGTGTGTGTGTGCGCTCCAGAGCATTCTTATTCCGCCATTTATGAGACCGTCAGTTTTTAGCCCTTGCACCTACAGTATAAGTTAAGTGAGCTGACATGACATAATAAAAGAAAATTTTTAAATTGAGTGCCTGAGGATTTCTATCCTAAAGATTACACTGGAATTGGCATGCCATGCTCTGACCGGTGAAGAAGGACACCAGCTCCACTCTCCTCCTCCCCTCTGATCACTTTGTGCAGCCCCGTAAGCATTTCGAAAAAACATCTGCTATTCAGTAGCCTCGACTTCCAGATGCAAATGTTTCCTAGATTTGCTCCACCATCAAATTGTAATCAGAACCACTTGGACGCGGGCAGCGGGACGGACCGCGTTCTTCACGTTTACTTTCGTCCAATTAGGCCGCGTTCCTGGAATTTAAGAAAACCGGCGCACAGGTTGCACAAAACAAAGTAGTTGTGCATGTATTTCGTTTCTTTTGTGCGCATCCAAGTTTACATGACTGTTTTTTCCTTGACAGGTGAAGCGTGCTTAGTGCATCATGCAAGACTGCGCTGGATCCAAACAGGGTTGCTGAGTTCAAGATGGCAGGAATCAAAGCCGGTTTTGTGCCACAGAAAGAAGGCACTGAATTGTAGATACCTGCAGTTCACAGGCGTAAAAGAGGGAAAATAAATCACAGAAAAGAAGACGAGCAATTCCAGCACTAAGAACGTGACATTTGAAAATGTCTCGCAGGCTGAGTATTAGTGAGGGTGTGTTTTGGTTATGTCCCTCTTAAGGAGAGAATGCAGGTCAAATGTAAAGTGCGTATGTATATTTTACTGCTGCGGCTGATCGGGGAGGGTGTATCCACATATTATAACGGGTGTTGGAGTTAAAAACCGGGACTTTCGATAGTCCAGAATAACAGAACACAGTTATAAGAGTAAAAACTGCCTTTATTTCTCTATATAATCCCCTGCTATACTAATACACTTATCCCAGTGTTTCACTAATGCTTGGACACCATTAACGTTTTCTTAGTATGTCTGAACCATGATCTGACTGCCTGCTTCACGTTTCTCCGGCCCCCCAGGAACTCCTTTAATGGCCCAAACACGTAGAAATGTCCTGGAACGAGGTCAGGACTGTACGGAGGATGTGGCAATAACTCCCAGCCACGTTCTTGTAATGTGCAAGTGGTGTCCATGAATGACCGTGTGTACAGTTACCACAGATAGATATCGACAAGTTATCCACTGATTTTCAACAATCAGGCGTTCTACCGACTGGAACGTTTTGTGAGTAGAACACCTGACTGTTGAAAATCAGTGGGAATGACGGCGATTAGATTCTTTCAGGATGGTCATTCTCGGATGTACAGCCTTTTTTACACTATTTGCTCCATTCAAATCCTTTACTGCAGCGAAGAGTCTCATCAGCGCTTGAAGTCTTCTGTAAACGTCAAACGGTTTCACCAGAAAGTCCCGGATTGACTTGAACGCCCCTAGTATACCCCTAATGTTACAGGTCACATCAGTTCCAACAAATCCGTGATGTAAACTTTAACGCACTTTTTGTAAGTCGCTCTGGATAAGAGCGTCTGCCAAATGCCTAAATGTAAATGTAAATGCAATGTAAATCCTGTGAATATTATTAATATTTGTGTGTGTGTGTGTGTGTGTGGGCGTAATTTACTCGTCCCACACATCTTCCTCCTATCAAGGCACCAGGCTATCAACCAAGGATAGAGAAGACCATAACCTCTTTCCTCTGAGACACACGATGCCAGCTGAACAAATATTTTTAAACTGATGCTCACACAATGTTGGGGACGGTGTGAGCATCGGGAGGAAAGCGTTAAGCTTGGATCGATTTGAGAGTGCAGGTATGCCGTCTGTCCACCCTAAAAGCACGGCCAATCTGATCTTTAGACTCCCAGCTAGGAATGTCTGTAGCATCACCGGGGAATTGAACTTGAGATGTCCGGGTGATAAGGCGAATACAGTACGTGCCCCTAAATCATGTGGATTTTTCACAGTCGTTTTAAAACAACTGAATAGCTCTCGAATCCAATTGTCCTTTTCCCAGTTTTGCATTGGCTGGGACTTAAGCAAGCAACCTACTGTACATTCTACCTCATATTGTGATGCTGATTGACCCCTCCCCCCTGGCTCAATACTCAATTACACCCAGCTCTGCTGTTCTCTGGGCACCATTTTTGATTAGCTTAGCCACATTTAGCTATTAAGCAGATCTTCATCTCTTAGCTGTTTTTTTTTTTTTTTTTGCTTTACTTTTTTACATCCTAGTTTATGTACTAGCTGATGATGTCGCCATGAATTAATGCCATCATATATTTTCTCCAACAATGCACTAATTCTAATAACTCAGTAATAAGTATAATAAAAACTTTAATAATAGGAGAATGGCTTCATAAGAAAATGTTACAAATGACGGCCCCTTTGTGGTCCCGAGCCTGCACTTTTGTGAAGCACGGCTCTAAACGATGTCTTCTCATTTCTACTCCCGCAGGGAGCTCTCGAGGTTATTTAAAAGATCAAACGCTATGAGGGACTACGTGAGATGGGAAGCCACACCCACTAAATTAGCCCACGATGATCCAAGGTGTCAGTTCTTCAAAAATCCAGCGATGCATTGGTCCATTCGGTAGGCAGATAAGAAAAAGAAGGTAATTTGATTGGACTTCCTGTGTAAAGGCGTTCTCGGAAGAGCGGCCTTCTTCGCTAGAACATCAGCTTAGTAACAGGCTCGGTGCCAAAATGGGCTGGTTATAAAACTTTATCCTTTTAAAAGCAGCACTACAGAAGCATTCTTTGGGAAATTAGGCAAAAGAGCAGAGTATGTATGAATTCAATAACGCTTTAATTAGGATCACATTAACAGACAAGAGACGGATGCCGATGTCGTTTGAGCGTGTCTTGAGTGAAAAAAAAAAAAAATGCTGTGGATTCATCTGTGTGAAGGTCTGTGTGGGGGCAGGAATTCTTTCTCTTGCTCTCTTGTGCATGCACACACACACACACACACACACACACACACACACATGCGCACACCCCAAAGCAGATGGAGGACACTGAGCTATTGTTTCATTGAGTTCTCTGATCATTCTGATAAAGATTGTGGAGTGCGTCCCAAAAAACCCCTTCCAGCACGCAGAGTGCGAGCACTGCGAAACAGGGACTGGCTCGTCCATAAAGTATTAAGCAATGCACTCTGGATAAGCTAGGATTCTGGCGCGGGCTGCACTGTTACTCTCTGTACCGCACTGTAAATCTGCAAAAAATTTTCCTCCCACTGTTTGATTTCTGTATTCTGCCCCAGTAACCCCCCTCGTACCGCTACCAAATCGAAGGGCTTCGAAGTCGAAAAACTCGCCAGGAATTTGACATTCAAAATCAACTTTGATTCATGTGCCAACGTTAATGTCTGCCAGGCACTTTGGTCCTATTTTTTATTTCCTTTCACATTTTTTTTTTTTTTTTTTGCTACAGCTTCCAACGAAATACCCAGGAGCATGTTGCAACCATGGTCATATACAAGTTTTCTCATGATGTCAACACTGGCTGACAAAAGTGATAGATAATCTCCTTTTAGATGAATATGAACAGAATTAACACTGCTAATGTCTATAATATATATACATACACTGTATAATATATTATAGTATATATAATATGTATATATATATATACACACTGTGATGGCTGGAAGTGGATAAGAAAAAGCTCAACAAGTGCCACCAGCGTCTCAGGAGGTTACTCAATCCACATGGTCATCCGTGCAGACTGGAGGCAAGCCGGAGAACAAAGCAGAAACAATTCGTTATTGTACAGGAAATGTGCTCGTTTTAGGATTTAACCAATGTTGAAGCTGAACAATATCAGCGTCTAGTGCAGGTCTAGCTAAAATAAATCAATAAAATAATTTGCTTACAGAAAAGATCCGGAAAATCAACTAACCGAACCTGACTGAATGCCAACAGCAGTTACATTTTAATGCTTATGGTTATAAATATGATACATTAATTAAAGTGGTTGTGCTTCTGTTTCACAGCAGCACTACATGTTATTTCTTTTGATAAGAGCCATAATACACCTCTATTTAAAATTTCCTGTGGAGAAAATGAACACAAAAATCGATAGTTTTTTTTTTACAATGTTTTTTTTTTTTTAAAAAAAAGAAGAAGAAGAAAAAAACTGACAATGAAAACATTGTCAGTTTTTTTCTTCTTCTTCTTTTTTTTTTTTTAAACATCTCCTTAATCAGATACATCAAGGCTAATATTGATCACATTGTGATTCGACAGCAGGGTGGTGTAGAGGTTAGCACTGGGGCCTCGCACCTACAGTACAAGGACCAGAGGGGTTCAATTCTCCCCTCGGGTCTGTGTGCATGGAGCATGTGTGTACTGTAGTTTGCATGTTTGCCTCCGTGCTTGGTGGGTTTCCTCTGGGTACTCTGGTTTCCTCCCATAGTCCAAATTAGGCTAAATTGCCTGTAGTGTGTGCATTTGTGCCCTGCGATGGATTGGTACCTTGGTCCAGGTTGAAGCTCCAGGCTTCCTGTGACCTTGTATACGGAATAAGCAGTATAAAAAATTACGTGGGCGTTTTTAATTTTCAATTTAATTTGATTCACTGATATTTCTTATATGATTTATCTCAAGCAACTTCTTAGAGGTTTGAAAGTATTAAAAACTGCTTCAAATATTTCATAAACATATAAATGTTGTGTACAGTAACTTGTGTTTTCGGCTGTGTAAATACAAAGCGATCAATAGTAAATTCATTTTTTTCCCGCCAGTGTTCAGCTCTACACTCCAGACCATTAGGGGGTGCTATTACACCAACCACACATGCAATCAAAGGATGAGAAAGAAGAAGCACTGACTTTGGGGAGAGAAAAAAAAAAGATTGCTAAACAACATCAGAAGACGTGTTACAGATGATGGTGATGGTTTGGAAAAACTTGGAAAACCAGAATCACTAAACAGCAGGCAGATTTTAAACATCTTTCGAATCAGGTCTTGGGACCTGATTCGGTTTACTGAAAAACTTTTTTTTTAATGGGTC
Source organism: Clarias platycephalus (assembly GCA_030068275.1). NCBI lineage: Eukaryota > Metazoa > Chordata > Actinopteri > Siluriformes > Clariidae > Clarias > Clarias platycephalus. The sequence goes on along the minus strand of JAQQZT010000012.1, from coordinate 6,536,465 downwards.
CACATCCAGGTTGAGGTCCACCAGTTGATGTTCAAGATGATGCAAAACACAATCAGTAACATTAGATCAGGTTTCTGTCCGGAGAACCCACAGCTCTGTATACTGTAGTTCTATGGTTTCCCAACTCCCAAGAAACCTCTCACCTAGCTCATGATGTCAGTCAGGCTGAGAATTTCAGATTGAATTTCCAAGTGTCTCTGGAATGAAAAACCTTGAGAAGTTAAAAGAGGTACAACTTGTGCAAACCAAACATTTTAGGTAGGCTGTGTTTTATTGGATTACAGCAGACAACATCTGTCTTTTGGAGAGTAGTAAGCAGGACCTTGGTATAAGTACAGTATTTCTAATATATGTGAAGCTGACATTACAGAAGCAGTAGCTATGGAACGTGTAATCTTTTACCGGGTTAATTGTTTCTACAGTCGGAGTTGAACTATCACATATAAACGCTGGCGATTGGGTGTTTTCTTCCTGTACAGGACAAAACAGATTTATAGATTCGTCCATTGGTGTGTTTAACAGCAAAGTGATTTACTTTTTTCTTTTTGTTTGCAAAATATCACGCTGTAAGAACTGTAAATATAGCAAAAGCGACGGCAATCATTTTTTTTTTTTTTGTAATATCCAGAAAGTTTAACAGCACCTTGAAACAGTCAGTAAATGCACTGATTTTGAAGAAGTCCCTCCAAAGACAAACTGTATTGAACGTCCGTTTTGATATATTGCCAATGTCTGTAGTGGTGCATGGTGTTGTTACAAAAAAATGTAGGACATGTCCACTGAAAAGACCAGCTAGAGCAAAATCTGGGGGCCACTCGCTCCCATTATAAAATGTAACAAAAGTTCCCGGCAAAATTGTACAAATCTGTAGCAGTACAGGAAAAAAAAAAATATTTACAAGAACCTTTTTTTTTCTTAAAGTGTAGTTATGCAGCAAATCCAGCTTTGGCACTCAATGGTCTTGATCTCCTCCATGCATCCGCTCTGTCCCTCACTGCTTCAAACTCCATGAAGCACCAAGTAGTGTTTCAGAATGGCCGCTGCAGATCAGGACTCCGTCTGGTGCCGTGTGCTAGCTGGTGCAGTGGAAAAGGGCAAGAGCAAAATCATTGGTTCCAAAAATACATCTCAGAGTAGACCTCTCTCTTGTTCTTCTTTTCTTTTCATCCGTTTCTGTGCAAAATGACAGCGGCAGCAGTTCCTACCTGTGGAGAATTGGAACAAAGCCATCATTAGCGCTCTGACAGTATGAGTTACAGACTACACCAGACTGCTGATGAACCCCAAAAGGAATTTCATGCTGACTCTTGCGCTACCTGTATGAACGAACTCAAGCTGCTTGGGAGCCTTTAGTTACTCTGCCACATTAACAAGTAATGGGATCATCAAAGGAGTTTGAAATTACTCTGCTACCAACTATTCTGCCGAGTTTGACATCTTAGCTATGGTCTTTTTTTACATTAATATTTACGTTTAGAAGTTTTTTTTTTTTTTTTACAAAAATGCCAATAATATCAAAATAACAAGAGCTATGCCTGTAGGCAATTCTAAAAATACTTGTCCAAGTCCAATTTTAAGGACAAACCACAAAACTTAAAAAATGTAACAATTCAGCCTTCTTATCACTTACAAAAACCTTCCAGTCTAAGACTCCTTAATGTTTTTTTTTTTTTACATAAATTGACAATTCATTGAATTACGAAATGCCTTTGTTCCTTATTAACCCATCGATATTTAAACTAATGTAACATAACGTGTAAAAACTTTCATGTAAATTAAATATACATTTTAATTTTTAATATAAATTGATTACATTTTAAATTTTAATATAATAGTTTATAATATAACAGCATCCTGGTTGAATATAATATAACAGCATCCTGGTTGATCATACGCTTGGAAAATTGCAATTCTGTGTCAAATCGTCCTGATGAATGAACAAATGAAAATCAATGTGCCACCTGTAGCCCAAGTGCAAAGGAATATACTTTTTAAGAACAGACATAATTAAAGCTACAAAATATTTGTTCCGTCTGTCCTGTGACAGCTCCTCTACCTCACTGACAGTATACCGGAGTTTACCATCAGCTCCGCATTATTTGCATAGCAACATCTCAGTATGTCTCAATTCCCTGCTGCACAGCTTTGTTTTTCTTAACGGAACAACATCAAAGAGCCCAACCTGGGTTCCAGTCTTCTATTCCAAATCTCCATGGCAACAGCCAAATCCTTTGATGAGGAGTGGTCTATTGTGTCCCCTCGGTCTTTATAACCACCAGACCAGAAATGCACAAGAAAATTTGATCAAACTTACCCCCTTTTCTCCTGTTCTTGTGCCCTAATCCGTGTCTGAGACCAGCTCCCGCGACGCCATCTTAGTCCCGACTGCTTCTTCCACCCAGCCTCCACACTTCTCCCCGCTGCCTCCATTCTGACCTCTGTTTCTCCCCACTTCGGGCCCACGCTGGCCCAGTGAGTTGTTGAACCATTCTTTGATCTCTTGGCTGCTTAGTTTGGCGCACTCTGCTGTAGGCGTCTTCCGTTCCTGACTTGGCAGAGTGACATTGCAGGGCTGATCTGAGATCCGCCTGCCATTCGACTCGCTGCTATTCAGCTTGTGGAACAACTCTTTCCACTCTACGGTTCCACTGCGCAGAGCCAGGCGGCTGTCTTTAAACCATCTGACAATGTCGGTACGAGCCAAACCTGTCTGTGCCTCCAGATAACTATATTCTTCAGGTGAAGGCCACCGTGTTTGGACAAAGACATCTTTAAGGAGGTTGAGAGACTTTCTATCCATAGGCACAGATGACGAGGTGGGGGCAATGATGGGAGGCAGATGGCGCATGGGTAGCCCACCTTGTTTGTAAACTCCATTAAGCAAAGCATGCTGGTGCTGTGAAAGCGATCTTCTCTCTGCAATGTCAGTCCTCTTGGACCCCATGGAATTTAGGAGGGCTTTTTCTAAGTTGTCTCGAAGGGCTCTTCTTTCTGAGAACCAACTGTCAATCTCCTCTCTGGAGAGTCTTGTGGTGATTGCAATGTGGTCAACCTCGTTATGTGACGGGAAACTATTTCTCTGAAAACTCTCTTCTAAAACCTTAAGCTGCTCAGCAGTTTTCCCCTTCAGTCTTTCCAGGAGAGGGAACTGGGTTGGGACTGTTTTAGGACGCTCCTTTGGAGCAAAGTTATCATTTAAGTGCCGTAAACCATTATGGGCCAGTGCACTCTGATCAGAAAACCATTTTTTACCATCCCCACAGGGGACTCTATTATTGCCATTCTGACTCTCTGTGGGTCGACTCTCTGAGCTTGTGGGCTTTTGCTCCACTGACAGCTCTAGTGGTTTACTCTCCAGAGAGAAAGTGGGAATCAAGGGTGGGGCAACAGGTGGGGCCCGAGCAGTCTGAATTATTGGTGGCCTCTTCACTTGGGAAGTCAACAATGGGGGCACCAAGGGTAAGCTTACATCAGTAGGTAAAGGTGACAGCTTGTCTTTAGAAATGACAGAAAAGACAGAAGCTTGATTTCTAATTTGCTGTGGAACTGTTGACCTCTTCAGATCAGGTGAGACTAGGGTAAGCATAGATAGTCTATCTCTGGGCAAGAGAGGAGGGGGAGCCATGGGTATTTTATCTTTAGGGGGTGCCAGTGGAAATATCATTGGGATTTTCGCCTTCGGCAAAGCATAAGGGGCAACGACAGGTCGTTTCATGTCTGTTGCAATCAAAGGTGGGAGCATGGGTCTCTTACTGTCTGGGGGTACGGGCGGAGGAGCCATGGACAGTCTCTCTAGGGGAGGGACTGGTGGAGGAGCCATGCGTAGTTTGTGTTCATCTGTGGGAATCATGGGGCGCTTTACATCATGGGCCACCAGTGACACTCCCAAAGGGCGCTTGAGATTATGCATATTAGTTACTGTTGTCACAGTGACAGTCGCACAGGCACCAGAAGTTCCGTTTGCAATGGTAGCAGATGACAGTGTGGACTGTCCAGTAATATGGCAGGACACTGCTGGTGCAATAGACTGGCTGGTGGCAACTGGTTCGCTCACAGGCGTAGGCAAAACGGTGAATGTGTGGTGAGCAGGAGGCATGCAGCCATTAAACATCTTCTTGCGGGCTTCTTCCACTTCTTCTGGTGACCAGGTGATTCCCTGCTTGAGCCGCTGTGTGGTGAACCACACCTTGATCTGCTCCTCAGGGTGCTTGGAAGCAGCAGTGAGCCAGGAGAGTTCTGCATGAGTCGGATAGGGGAATTTGTTGAAGGACGTAATGAGTGTAGTGTTGGTGTCCAATAACGGATTGTACTTGGTTGTGTTCAGAGGAACGGCAATTGTTGGAATGGAGCTCAGGTTGGGGGGTCGCTGCAGAAGAGGCATGACATGGGAGAGCCCCTCTAGCATCATGGGCTCAGGGATGATGATTGTTCCATTTACATTCACTGCAGTGATCTGATCCTTTAAGAGCAGATTATCTAAATTACTCTCTACCTCATTTCCATTGTTAAAGATTGCATTTTCAACATTCGGCAAGGTTGATGAACACGAGGGTAAAAAATCAAAGGCATCATCGTCATCATCATAATCATCATCTTGCATAAGCTTAGATTCTGGAGATTTTGGGTCATCCTCGTTCTCAATAGTTTGCTCTAGGACAGTTTGATTGTCAAGTTTGATCCGCTTGAACTTGAAATTGGTCTCTCCGGGATGCTCAGTTTCATTGTGTTCTGTGAGGGAGTCAAACTTCTTGGTGCTGAAGTTGCAGACAGCACACAGGTACAGAGGGTTCAGAATGACGTTGGGATGCGTGGAGTACACATGCTCTTTGAAGTCGCTGAGATTCTGGGTGGAGAAGGAGCAGTACTTGCACTGGTAGCCCCTACTCTGTTGTTTCTGTAGGGTGGAGGATTTCTCTTCCATCTTCTCACCTGTACCTTCCACATGGCACTCTTCATCCTCATCAGCCCCACGCTGTCTCGATTCTTGATGTATATCTAATGAAGGCTGCTGAGAGGAAGGTCTGTCCTCGACCAATTCATCGTCCAAGATATCCGTTTCCATCGGGCCTCCCATTTCCACATCACTAACAGGGACCATGCAGGGAGTGAAGGACTTCCTTCGGCTGGACATGGTAAATGCACTGATATGGTTCAGGGCCAAGCCTGACAGAGGCGTTTGCAGGGTTTGCGAAGGAAGGGAGGAAGGGATCGAGGTGATCAGAGTGGATTCCCAACACACGAGTGGGTCTCTGCAGTTCCTCAGTCCGCTCCGGAGTCGCCCAGCCTTGGCTCCGGAGTCCCCCGCTGATCGGGAACATCAGCTCCAGTGCAGAGCCTCATAGGACGTCATTACCCACAACTCACCTGTACACAGACAATAAACAGAATGTTCAGAAAATTACTATAAGCAAATATGGAAAGGCAAATATATATATATATATATATCTTTTTTACAGATGTTCAATAACTTGCAAGGTTGCCTTTTTCAAATTGATTTAACATAATTCATACAATATTTATTAAATCAATATTGATTAACAATATTTGATATTAACAATATTTGATAACATTAACAGAATCTGTTAGGTGAAGAGATAAAGCAGTAAACAAAACAGGAATGGCAGACCAGAGCAGGAGAGGTCTGTGGGTTTGCTTGTGGGGTCCATAAGTTCAGGCATTCCACAGAGCGAGCCAACACATCTCCCAGAATACAAGATTTATTAACAACATCAGATAAAAAGTAAAGGGGGCAAAAAAAGGAAAGAGGAACGTTACGAAAGAAAGTATGAACGGAGAAAAGAAAGAAAGTAATAGCTGAAAGCAAAGTGCGAAAGAAAGGAAATAAAATCTATACAAACTGATTTCAGACACAAACAAATCAAGCCATGCAACTTTTCCATTACTTCAGGGTCTGAGGTTGATGAGCACTAGGAATTTTCACCGGCTAAATTCAGCCTTAAATGCTACATCACAAATCACCTCATCAGTCTATCTTTACAATCTTTTTTTTCTTTTTTTCTGTCAAAGCACACACAGAGCAACCATGGTATTTAAACTCGACACTAGGTGACGAATGAAGCATGGTTTGCTCAGCTTTGCAGTGACAAATCTTACATGAACAGACTTTATGGATATTTTCAAATATGTAAATGTTATTGTCTGTAATGCCTAAACAGATCAGAAAAATGCAACCTGGCGTGTTTAAGGAACTTTTAAAATCGATTGCCATTTCCACACTCAAATTTCAAATGGCTTGAAATGCAGCGGAAAACAAATGATCATAGACTATAATCGATGATCGTCCCATCAATAGGGTTTCGCTCAAAAATCGAAAATGTCAGACTCAGATTTAGTGACTCTTCCTCCGTCTTCATTCCTCAGAAACCCTTAAAGCTGTTTTCCCTTAACAACTACACGTTTCAATTCTTGCTGACTACCACATGAACATTGATTTTCCGGCCTCCAGCTATTCAAGCCTCATTGAACAATCCCAAAAAGTGCCAGATGTGTCTTAAGATGGTGGTAATGTAAATGCATGTTACTCTTCAGGGCATCTACGTGTCTACACTGCACCAAAATCTTTGATTTTTTTTAAATATTGTGCAACAAATTTTATTGATGTATCGGTGTTCTATCTATCTATCTATCTATCTATCTATCTATCTATCTCTCTGCAGTATGGCGTGTCTAAATCGATACCTCGGACCCTACGCTCGATATGCTACTGTCATGTCGACCAAAAAAAACAAAAACAAACAAAAAAAAAATGTCAGGGTGAATTTTACCGTTCTGATCCTGATCGGGTTCATGTACATGCTCTTCTCTAAATTAAATAAACTGCTGCTCTCTTTCAGAGTATTAATATGTTAAAATATGAAGCCTGACTTCATATCCATGCTGTCGTTATGGCAACGGCAGAGCAGTGTGACCTCTGCGCTGCATATTAATGACTCCGCCTCTCTCTCAGGTGCTAATTAGAAACACACTCACAGCCGCCCAGCGGAGCGCAGACGGGTCCGTACGTGTGTGTGTGAGACAGAGAGAGAGAGAGTGTGTGTCTGTGTGTGTTTAAGTGAGAGAAAGAGAGGGAGAGAGAGAGAGAGAGAGAGAGTAATGATCCGTTCCGGTTAGTGAGTGACGGGGGTACAGGCTGGCATCACCGAGGTGATGAGCCCATCGTAATGAAACATGCATGAGTCGTCTTCTGTCCCCGACTCACACTACGCACTCCTTAAAGACAGACACACGAAAAACACACTATATATATATATATATATATATATATATATATACACACACACATATATACATATATATATATACAGTTTGCAATGCACCAGAGATTTTTACACAGTATATT
>JAQQZT010000012.1:6504630-6519287 GCA_030068275.1 Clarias platycephalus | reverse complement strand
ACAGTATATGACAATATAATAATAATAATAATAATAATAATAGGATAATGTTGTTAATAATAAATAAATATAATATATATCATACTATTTTTCTTTTCTTGAAGTGTGTATTTTTATTATTTTTTTGGCTGACCCCATATTCATAAAACTCACTCACTGACTTATACCGTGTAATCCTGTATTCAGGGTCAGGGGGGGGCCAGGAGCGTATCCCAGGACACTTAGGGCATGAGGCGGGGTACACCCTGGACTGGATGCCAAATTATAATTTATAACAAATACACACACTCATTCACACACTACGGGCAATTTGGAAACGCCAGTTAGCCTAAAGTGCATGTCTTTGGACTGTGGGAGGAAACCGGCGTACAGGGAGGAAACCCACCAAGCACAGGGGGAACATTACCAACTGTACTAGATGTGTACAGTTTTACTCACTGAATGTCCTTGAATTAGATTGAATTTACATTAAATTCTGAGAATATTCTGAGAATAAGTGTTACTGCATAAACGATGCAGCAATAAGTTAATCATATGATATACAGTATGTCATGACTTCACTACAATAAAATCATATCCGATCTGTAGGAAACATTTACAACATGGCACTTCGCAGCGCTGATCCGAGCTCAGAGCTACAGCATGTCCTTTATACCTGGAAAGCTTTTCTATCCTATTTTTCTGTTGTATGAAATACTCCTTAATGCTGGGGATTATGCTGCATTTTTTTCTTTCTTTCTTTCTTTTTTTTTTTCCTAGCCACGGTTCTTCCAGATTCATCCGCTCAGCCAACTCGTCTTCCCTGGTTTGTACGGTACGGCTGCCGAGTTCAAATCATTAAATCACTACACCTCAGATACTGTTATACTGTAAATGTATACCTTAGTGCTGTTGAATTCTCCAATCTGACTGATGGTACAGAATTGGTCGGAGATCACGTCCGTACTATTATTACTGTTCCTTTAAGAGACAGCTCAGTCAGACTAATAACAACCAAATACACGTAAGAGAGGAAAACATTTTCAGTGATATGGGGAATGGGAGGAGCCTCCAGTGTTAGTGGGTTTTCCAGCACAGGACAGTCTTCAAGAGGAAGACCTACAGTATGTGAGATCTTACACAAGGGGTGTTCAAGTCCAACCTGAACTTTCGATTGTGCAGAATAACAGAAAACAGTTATGAGAGTAAAAACTCCCTTTATTTCTCTACATAATCCCCTGCTACACTAACACACTTATCCCAGTGTTTCACTAGCGCTTGGACACCATCAAGGTAGAACGTTTTCTCAGTATGCTGGAACCATGATCTGCTTCATGTCTGAAACTCTGGCCTCCCAGGAACTCCTCTAATAGCATTTCCAAAAAATGTGGACTTTGAAGTATCGCTCTTCTCGCTAAATTTCCACGAGTCCCGGTTTGAGGTGAACGCCAATCATAACTAGAAATGGACAAAAATTTGGGCCTGGTTGGGTTTCCATTTTTCAATCGATGGCTGGGGCTTAAGGAGAATAGAACACTTTTTTTGTCATGGGAAAATTATCGACTTTCTCTCTCGTCTCTCTCTCACTTTCATTCTTTCATCCTTTCCACCCTGGCTGTCACTGGACACACATGAAGTATCGATCTGTTTACACCGGGGGAGAGCGGTGTCTGCAGTGACGCTAAACAACAGCAGGAACTACAGCGGGGCAAAAGCGAGGGAAGGAATGATAAAAAAGAGAGTGCAAGAGGAGAGAGAGAGAGAGAGAGAGAGAGAGAGAGAGAGAGAGAGGAGAGAGAGAGAGAGACACTGTTGACTGTGGATTAAAGGACAGAGATAATAAACACAGAGGCGTCTGTGTGTATACGTCCAAGCCAGCACACAGCAGATGGTAAGATAGTGTAGGGGTGTCGTCTGCGGGAGTGTATTCAGATTTCACTTCACCCTAACCGTCGATGGTGGTATTATTATTATTATTATTATTATTATTATTAATATTATATTCCTGGAAAAAATCTGTCAAAGGAAGCCGTTTCTCTGCCATTCGTTTTTTAATGATACTTCTGTGTAAACACAATTTGCTTTGCAATGAAATATGCATTTTATGCTGTCTCAGAGGAGTTAGAATGATGCTTTAGAAAACAAACAAACAAACAAACAAAGTAAATAAATAAACAAAAAAATTACAAATTACCTGATTATCTCATATTTAGTTGTTTGATGTGTGACAGCTGCTTCTCTAATGTTAACATAATAATAATAATAATAATAATAATAATAATAATAATAATAATTTTAGAAAACACTTCATACACAAGAAAATCACAAAAATGTCATAAAAGTAATTTTAAAATTATTGTAATAAGAGGCACAAGGATAAAATAAAAGTTCAAGTTTAGACAGCAACATAATACTAAGCATAAGGAAATAAAGTAGATGAATATAGAATAATATTAAGTATGTTACTGAAAAAAAATATGAGCATGAAATATAAACAAACAAACAAACAAACAAATAATTTGTTGTTATTGATAAAATAATAATAATAATAATAATAATAATAATAATAATAATAATAATTAAATAATAATAATAATGAAAAATAGTGGATGAAATATGAGGAAATAAATCTCTAAATTAATTTAAAAAAATATTTGAATAATTTGTGCTATCACTGGTTTTTATTCCATTTTAATTTTGTGAGATATTTATTCTTCATATATACACGAGCAATAAAAAAAGAAACATCTTATTTCTATATAAATATGCTTTATTATGTATTAAGTATGCTTGCAGTTTGAATCTACTTAGTGCTTTAATTAAAAACAAGCAAACAAATACACAACAACAACAACAAAGACACAATGACACAATAAACTGCTTGGCAAAAAAAATAAAAAAAAAGTTGTTGCTCATGATGCAGTCATATTATTGAGCTACATCAAACAACGAAAACATCTAAGGAGATGTGAAATCACTGGAATCTGGTGAAGAACGAGCCAAGTCATTATTAAAACTTGGAAGGATCGAGCTGGACTGTTAACTTTGCAGGAAAAAAATAAAAATCATGAATGGAGATCATTTAAATGTTTGTTGAAGTTTTTTGAAGCAGTTTTAAAAAGAGAAATCAGAGCACACACACACACTCACACACACACACACACACACACACACACAAAATGTGATGAGAACTCAAAGGATGGGGACTGAACTGTCCATAAGAACACCACTTGTTTGGAAAAAAAAGGCTTTTGCAAAAGATCGTAAAGATTAGACTTTTAGTGGTCATGTGGTCTGATGGTGGTGGCGATGGGATGTGATACATCATGCGTAGTGTCCACTGTACAAGCCTCTGGAGGCAGTGTTATGATCTGCCGTTGTTTCAGTTGCTCAGGACTGCGTTATGTGGCAAAAATTAAAGTCAGCTGACCACCTGTATATTCTGAATGACCAGGTTATCTAATACATCTATGAAGTTTTTCTTCCCTGATGACTAAATTCTAAGGTTATAATGTTAAAGATTTTGTTGAAGCGTTTATCTACGGCGTAAAAGTTTTGTTCATGTTTATAGACGCACACAATCGTTGTCAAAAACCACATCAGCAAACATCTGGTTGAACAAGGACATGTCATGGATCCAGATCACATCCAAAGAAACTAGGGGTAAACACACACACACACACACACACACACACAAAACATGTCTTGATTGATCAGCGACTGCTTCAGGACGCGATCCCTAAACCCCCCCCCCCCCGAGCTCTTATTAAACGTGTGAGAACTTTCTGAAAAAAAGAAAAAAAAAATGGAAAAAATATGTATATCTGCTGCCCTAACGAGTCAGTAGGTTTTGATTCATTTCCTACAACAGAAGCTCAGACAGTGTTTCCAGCTGCCATGCAAATCACCGGTTTCTATTAATGCTCTCGCTCTAATATGGTACCGTTTCTATAGTAACGGCTTACACATGTTCTCGTGTAGTAACAGTCCACATCATCAAAAAAAACAAAAAACAAATATGATGTTGTTATTTAACAAGGAAAAATGACTCATGGTGAGATTTCCTGTAAGGAAGGAGTCTCCAGTGAACGCTTTGTAAAATGGAAAGAGGCTGCGAGAGATAGCGAGGGAACGGCTGCTTTCGAGCTGCTTTAACTAGAACTTGTTTCGTGAGTGTTGCACAATATGGAATTTGCATATAAGCTGATTGAAATACGTATACTTTGACGTCTACTTGAACAGTCTCATTGACAAACAATTAGGTCATGATTTGCTTAAAGGACGCCTATTATTCAAAATTTTAGGTGTGTCTTGAAACAAAACAAACCGTTTTCTTGTTATACCTTTTCTATTTACATACTGGACAGGGTTTAAACCTCTAATGTGGTTCCTCCCCTAATGTGACCTCATAGAAGAAGATCCCCTCCCCCCAGCTTGTTGCTCAGCCATGCTGTTCTCTGCAAGGGCCTGACTCAGGTGGAGCTCATTTACGTAAATAAAGCGTTTCAATTAGAACACACACATTCTGGGGGGGGTATGAAAATAGTGGACCTTTAATCAAAATCAATTCACTCATTCATCATTTATACCACTTATCCTGGGTCACTTATAAAGGCTTATCCCAGACTTGGGGCACAAGGCGGGGTACATCCTAGACAATCCATCGCGGTGCACACACACGCACACACTACGAGCAATTTGAAAACGCCAGTTAGTCTAATCTGCAGGTCTTTGGACTGTGGGATGAAACCAGAGAACCCAGAGGAAACCCACCAAGCACAGGGAGAACAGGCAAACTCCATGCACGCAGACCCGAGGTGCGAGGCGACACTGCAAACCACTATGCCACTAGAAATAGAAGAAGAAATAAAGGCACTGGCGTGTTAGTGTAGTATAAGTGGAATGAAGCGGATCAGGATGCACGAACGGGGAAATAACCAGGAGTAACTCTGCTTTGTGTCAGGCCACATCACTCCACATCATCAGTCCTTTTCCCTGTTTTCCGACAACAGCACAGGCTCATGGGTCTTATTTCTTACTTATTGCAACATATACGACATAACAAGATCATTCTGATATTGTGATAGGTTACATCATCGTGTAATTGTTTGTCAGCAGTGTCAAGTTCTCACCGTTACTCACAGATGGAACGTTAAAAACCGAAATCTGTACCGATCCGATTTGTTTTTCCTTCCTTTTTTCTTGCTTAAAATTCTTGAACTCAGTGTGTGTGTGCGTGTGCGTGTAGAAGCGGTAGTGAATTATGCTGCTGCTGCTCTTTTGCAGGTACTTAGACAGTAAAATTCAAGCATCAAAATATCATGTTTTGACCATTTCGTTCATTCCACGATACCAAAACACCACGAACACTAGCCAGCTCTCGCCGTTACACTCTTAAGACCTGGACACGACTCGGCGTCATTGACAATGTTATGATGCTGCATACTTAAAAAGGGACCCTTTTTTAAAACGGGTCTGTGCTGCAGAAACCAACACCGGACTGGTGGATGCATTATTCCAACATTGTGAGGGAGGAAATCTGGACATCATCCAGCCCAAGAAACCACAAAAACATCAAAACACACACCTACACAATCTCTCACTCTCTCTCACACACACACACATGCATATACGTCATGGATACTCCAGCAGTTTAGTGAAAAGACACTCTCGCCATTAACACTGCATGGTTTTTTTTTTTCACTCCTGCAATGTTATAATCGATAACGCTGTATTTTCTTTATCTACACCAGACTTTTCTTGCTCCTCGTGTTGACCACCAGTAGTGAGACTCTTCCCACAGAATGTACGGCTGCTCTTCTCTGATTCATTTCTTGTTTAACAAATGTGTTTATCCGTCCACTGTGGTGTTACTGTGACACATGCACGCTGTGTAAATCTACACCGCCGCTGCAGTTCCACATGGCCACCTCGAGCGAAGCATCAATCACAAAAGCAGAGCTGCTAAACAATGGCATTCATTCAGGTAGTAATTACGCTGTTGCCTCGTTCATCCAGAGCATAAAGGGAGAAGGGTCGGGTGATACGGTCACAATTTAAAAAACGGAAAACTAATATTAATAGGTTTCATTTGAAGGCAACTAAAACGCTCCTTTTCTGTATGCTTTTTGTAACGGATTGTAATTTTTCCCCCCCAGCTATTCCAGGACGACCAAGGACGAATGTTTACTCGAAACTCCAGTTGCTCTCAAGGAACAATAATCTCTTGTGCCATATATATTTCCTGTAAAATGCTAATGCTGTTATTACAACAGGGCGTTCGAATCAATCCGGGACTTTTGACTGCGCAGAATAACAAAACGGCGGTTGTGGTTAGCACTGTCGCCTTGCACCTCCTCCAGGGTCCGGGTTCGATTCCCGTCTCTGTGTGCACGGAGTTTGCATGTCCTCCCCGTGCTTGGTGGGTTTCCTCCGGGTACTCCGGTTTCCTCCCACAGTCCAGAGATTGGCGTTTCCAAATTGCCCGTAGTGTGTGAATGAGTGTGTGTGCCCAGATGCGTCTCTTCTGTAAGTTATCCGTTGATTTTTAGGCATCAGGTATTCCGCTCGCTGAATGTTCACGGGAATGACTGCAATGAGCTCTGAGCCACCTCGATTGGGATTGTCATTCACAGACACAATGGCCTTCTTTAAAACGTTTGCACCATTGAAATGTTTTAATGCGGCTAAGAGTCTGGGCATCGCTGGCTTAGTGGTAGGTTTCTCGCCCGCCGGTTCCCACCTAGTGTCCAAACCTCAGCCACTGGATGCAGTGCCGAGCCCATGCCCGTATATAATGGCAGGGTTGGCATCCGGCATAAAACCTACTGTATGCTAAGTTGTGTGTATCCGCTGTGGCTACCCCACGATGGGAGCAGCTGCAAGACCAAATGCGGCTAAGACTCTCATATCTGTCTCTCATATCTGTACTGTGTGTCTCAATGGGTTTTACGCCTTGATTCACAAGGAATTTCATCATGAGTCCCGGGTTGACTTGAACACCTCTTGTACTTACACCTGGCCTCCCCCTGGATCTTCCCGGTTTGCAGAACACTAATCTACATTCGACCAAACCAATGTAATTCCGGCTTTCACGCGGTGTTCCTGGGATGGACTTGGGATTTGCCACGACCCTGAGAAGGCGCTTAATAAAAAGCTAATTAAATGAACTAAATGCACGCTTCTATACTTGTCATGCTGTATGAAAAGGATTTTAAAAATCAATAAAATTATATAATTAATGCAAGATGAACATCCTCTAATGACACTCGTTTTCTTTGGCCTATGTTTCCGAACTTGGCTTAATCAGAAGTTTTATTCCGGCTATTAGTCGGTTTACTTCGCGTTTTATCATCACGAATAACGTTTATACAACAGTCCCGTGTGAGTAGTACGATGCTGAAAATCATACCTGGCTTCACGCAGTTGTAATTACATATAAAGCTGACTAGTCTTGTATTCCTCGGTTCATAAAACGCTTATACAACGGGTTATTTACACTCTGGTGCAAGACTGGCAGTGTTAACGCCGGTCCATTACACAAGCATAATATAAATTCGCTTCCCGATCCAGGAACTGTCAATTTTTTCTTCTGGAAAATTAGCAGACTTCAATTATTATTCGATTATATTAAAAAAAGATGTGTCCCTTTTATCTTTACGAGCTCTTCATTCCTGAACGTTTCACGCGACGATCCTAAACCCAAGTTACACGCACCAATAAAATGTCGCTTCAGAACATTTTGCAGCGCATTAACACCTCTTTGACTAGTAGTTCTGAGGAAGATGGATATGACGGAGCCCATTTGGAGAACAACGGTTCAAACTGATTCATAAATGTTTTATTGTGTGCCTTGATCAAGCTGACCAACTGCAGATGCTCCAGATGAGAGAGAGGATCTGAGTCTATGATGCTCCAGATGAGTTTCTGTGACTGTGATGCTCCAGATGAGAGGTTCTGGATGACTCACGACATTCACACGATCCCGCGAATGGAAATCATTTTAGTTTTAATAACACAGGCCACCATGAAGAGTTTGCCAAACGGGGTTTAACATAATCACAAGACATACGGCGATCTCAACATGCAGTGACGTGCTGTTTTTGTACATATCTGGTGCTGCGAGGGGCCGTTGGAGGCAAACCGGGACTTTCGATTGTGAGCAGAACGCAGTTATGAGAGTAAAAACTGTCTTTATTTCTCTGCCTAATCCCGGTGACACGAATGCACTTATCCCAGGGTTTCACAGACTGCCTGCTTGATGTCTGAAACACTGGCCTGCCGGGAGCTCCTTTAATGGCCCAAACATGTGGAAATGGCTTAGAGTGAGGTCAGGACTGTACAAGGGATGTGGCAATAACTCCCAGCCGAGTTCCTGTAATGTTGCTGCAAGTTGGCGACACGTTATCCGTCCATTTTTAAAGGATCAGGCGTTCCACTTGCCGAGTGTTAACGGGAACAACTGCAGAGCTGCCTCGGCCAGGATCGTCGCTCATGGAGCTTGGGTCTTGTTTAAAAGATTTGCACCATTCCAAGGTTTTACTGCGGCGAACAGTCACATGACCGTACTGTGCTGTGGAGTCTTCTGCAAACGTCAGCTGATTTAAAGTCCCGGTTTGACTCGAACACTTTATTTATTAAATAAATAAAGCCAGGCTTAAACATGCTTTTGCCATACTACAATCAAGTCTAACATTTCTAACATTTCTAAGTGAAATTCAATTGCTTCAAAAAAAAAATCTTCAGTGCACTCATAATCAAATAGTATTTGGCAAAGGAGGTTTTGCAGATGGGTTCTGGATCAGTGTGCAGCTTACAACCCTTGCCTGGATGTACAAACTTCTGAACTGGGTTGCTAAACTAAACTGGGTCATCTGGCAAACATCGAGCCACTCTATATTCCCCTGAAGAAAATGATCATTAAAAAATCCTCACTAGCTTCTATCTCTCTGACAGAGACAGCTGACTGGCTGAACCTCTGACCTGAGATTGGCACAGAAGATGCTACTTGGTGGCCAGAAACATTGACGAACGTGAAATTGCTCCACAAGCCAAATGCAACAGTCATTATTTTAAAATTCTTGGCATTGGTGTCAGTTTAACATAATTTTCATAGAGCAACAAGAAGGGGAGACAAGGGCAGCATGAGATAGTTCCTTAGCAACTTGGCTGAATTCGAACCAATATGAAAACACTCCAACATTAATAAACAAATAAAATCCCTGCTAATAAATGTCTGACTTTACATATCAGCCAAGCGAAACTGGAAAAAAAAAAAAAAAAAAGAAATTGGATTGGCAGCTAACTAACTTGTCACCTGCATGCTATTATAGCAGGGATTTGTTAGCTGAAGGTTATCCTCAGTTTCTAAACATATTTTATATGACTCAGGGATCCCTATTAAAATAAACAGAATCTACCGAGAAACAAAAATGGGCCTTAAATTTAATAATAATAATAATAATAATAATAATAACTAGCTGTTGCTTGTGATGGATAAAAAAAGAAGATGGAAGAAGAGAAACCGAACTATAACAGAGGTGTTAAACAATGCCAACATCTGTATTGGTTTAGCATTCTAAATATTTGTATCAGTATTCATGTTCAAACACAAAGTGGGTGTGGCTTAAATCAGAAAGGTTTTTGATTCTCATGAAATATGAAAACTGGATAACATGGAAAAAAAAAATCCAGATGTGGGAACACGGTTTCTGGCACTTCCTCAATCTCAGTCTCCAAAACAATTTGAATAGAATAGAAATGTGTCTGGTAGAAACCAGAAAATGCATCGGACTGTTTAAAAAAAATTTAAAGTCCTGCTACTGCTATTCTAGTTCCTAAACAAACAAGTAACTGAATTTAAACAACTGCAACTCTCAGGAAGTTAATCAGTAACTGTACTGTACATCATGCAGAACAGAACATGGTCTTTGCCAAACCCGGATCAATGTAGCAGCTGATATTTCTCGAACCCGAGTATTGTTTCATAAATAATCCCCGTCATTTTCAACAACTGACAATTCTAGAACCTTAGTAGAGTTCTATACAAAGATGTTTTACAACCCCAGTTTTAACACAACTGACAAATCTGGAACCTAATTATAGTTCTAGGTATTCTGGAATCTCAATATTTCATAATTTGACTTTCTAGTACCTGCGTATAGTTCTATACACGAGTGTTCTAGAATCCCAGAGTCTCATAACGGACGACTCTCGAACTTGGAAACTATTCCATACATAAGAGATCTAGAATCCCAGTCTTATTCAAGAATCTGAGTATAGTTCTATACTTGGGTGTTCTAGAATCCCAGTATATAGTCTTATACATGAGTCACCTCAGCACCCCAGCGTTTCATAATTGGCCATTTTAGAATTTGTGTATAGTTGTATACATGAGTGTTCTAGAATCCCAGTATCTCACAACTGATGACTTTAGAACTTGAGTATTGTTCCATACATGAGAGATCTAGAACTCCAGTGTTCAACAACGGACAGCTATAGATCTTGGTTTTAAAGAATTTCTAGAACCCAATCTAGAAATTGTATCCTCAATATTCAGATCTCTGACCGAAGTATTCTAGTACATATGCTAAAAGTCCTGTATTGGCATCTCTATTTATGTTAGAAATGTTAGAAATCTGTGTCAGAAATCCAGTACTGGTTTGATTCTCGACCTTTTTGCATTTATTATAGAACCTAGGTTTATATTAATTATTCTTGAACTTATTCTTTCTAATAGATAACTGATTCTAGAATACGAACACCGGTCTGGCCCTAAAAATTCTAGAACCTGGGTTCTATTGTTCTATACAGTACCTGAGCGTTCCAGTGTTTTTCATCGCTGTCATCTCTACAATCTGAGTCTAGGTCTTCAGCCCGAAATTTTTAGAATTTTAGAAATGTCACCAGCCACTGTCTTTTCAAAGTATAGTTTATTGCTAAGTATCAGGAGAATCACAGAAACCCCGTACTGTTCCATATCTATGATTTTCTAGCCCAAGGACTGTCCCCTCTGATCCTCGAACCTCTGTGCTCATTCGTATCAGCAACTCTGATGGCCTGTGTGAAGGTCTGTACTCTACATTCCGGAACCCTATTGTTAAAAGTCTATTATAAATATTGTTTCATAGAACGTACCAGCATCTTCTTATTCTTTTCTGTCTTGCTTGGCTAGAACTACAGCCGAGTCAGTTCTAGATTCGGTTCCAGGACCGCTTTTATAACGCAGCGCTGATCAGAGCCAATAGGAGGAGAGGGCCGAGCCTCTTCGATGCTCCACTGAACAAATAAAGCGAGTGAAGAGGAGACCACCTCCGCCTCCTCATCCAACCGGATTTATTACAGCACATTAGCAGCGCAGGAATTCCAGCTGCTGCCAAGCTCAATATTGACTCCACAGGAACCGAAGGATATGCACAGCAGATCAGTAATGCTGCATGCAAACAAACACAATGAGTTCAGCTCGGGTTTTATGGGCACTGTGCTTAAACGACCTGGACCTGACCTCCGTTCATTACGCTGAGAACATTTAGTGCTTTGATCATCAGTGTTAACTAGACGAAAAATGCGGCAGAACCTTCTGTACAGCTCTGGGCTTAGTGTTCATAAACTCGCAGCTGTAACGGAGCTCTTTTGGCAAATTCTGCCTGGTGCTTTAATGGACAGGGACAGATAAGAAACGGATGCCTTCTGCGGAGTTATCAATTTTTCAAAACGTCCATTCCATCGCTAAAGCTCGACCCACCCATCCGCCCTTTCGCTGGCTGAGAAGCATCAGTTACACGTGTAACTCTCTGAGCTGTCCTAATCCAGATACACGCACTACTCTCCCTCTTTATCTCCACACACACACACACACACACGTCCAAGGGTTCCTTTTTCTGAAGCACTTTCCACAACTATAATGCTGATTCTCATCAGGTCCTCAAAGCCCTAATTAAGAAACGATAAAACTGCCTCTAAACAAACATTCTGTAAACATGTTAATTACTGTGCTATTTTTGCCCTTTGGTGGTAGCGCACACTTCCTTTACTGAACTGCCCTGACTTTGAACTTTTCATACTCCTCCTTGGCAACGGCCCATATTTACAAATCTTTCATAGCAGTGCAAGGAAGGAACATAGATTATATCCAATGCAAAAACATGTAAATATTCTAAAATGTTTAAATTTGAGCGACACCGTGGTTAAGGTGGGTCAGAGGTTCTCAGGGTTCTTTCCATGTAAAAAAAAACAAAACATAAAGGTACTGTAGGCATATGCTATACTAAATTGCCCAAGGTGTAAATGAGTGTGTGTGTGTGCATGTGTGTGTTTGTGTGCACATAATGCTCTGTGATGGACTGGTATCTTTTTTTTTTTTTGTTTTTTTTGTGAATCCTCCAGCCTTGCACCCAGTGTTCCTGGGACAGACGCCAGAATCACAGCATCCCTGCTAAATAAATGAATCCTTCATCGGTTTGCATTACACTTGTTCCTGAACCAGTTGACCCAGAGTTAAAACGCAAGCACTTGCCCCCCCGGACCTGCTGGTATAACATCAACCATTCAAACAAATATCATCACCATATTGTACATCAGTGCAGTAAGGTATTGTACAATATACTGTGCAAAAATCGCCAAAAATTGGTCGTTTATGTAACAACCCCAGCAGCAACCTCATTTCCCCTCTCGTCTGGTCCAACCACTCAGCATTCAGCATCACCAGGACACTAATCACCGGCCTGATCATCTGCACCAGTTTCTCACTGGTTTGAATGAATCATACTGTAGATCGCTGTGTGGTTTAACAAACAAAACTATTCCTCTGAAACTGGGCAGGTACAGGGACTGGACTGAAAATGAGACACAAAAACTTGCCAAAAAAAGTGCTTCAGGAAGCCTGGAGAACCATTCCCCAAGACTACGTAGAAAATACAAGAATGTCTGACTCTTTGGAAGCAAAATAATAAGAAATGATGGGGGAGCAAGACTTTTGAACAATACTGTATTCTGTATAACGGCAATCCACAACTAATTTTGCTGGGAAGATTTTGGGTGTCATTACTTTCAATTTCAACAATTCATTTTGGTTGTGTCAGTTTAGCAGCATTAATAAAGTCCCGAATGTCCACAAGTCTTGTGCACTGGGAGCTTCTTGGCACCTGCCTTGTGTGGCACCATGTTCAAGATGGTAGCCATGAACATTAAGAACCACAGCCATAATTGTGCGCACCAAACTGCCTATTTCGTGCTGCTAAATTTATAGTCAAGTCAGGAAGTTTTGGATTTGAGGGGGGAAAAAAAATACACTCATGCCTGCACACATTTTAGATCTTCTTGTGCTGCCGTAAAAAAACAACCAGGTCTTTAGAAATCAATCCGGCTGAAGCGGTTGTGTTACTGGTCAACAGATCAAATTCTAAATAAACTTGAAGTAGAGTAAAAGTCTTAGAAGTATCCTTGCACGGAACGCCACCTATTTATCGATTAGTTAAAATATATAATTAAAACAAGATAATAAAAAAAAGAATAATAAATCATGACTGATCCAACTTTCAGAAAACAATCTAGCCAAAGCAGTTGTGTTCTTGGCTTTTGGAGCAAATAGTCTCTGACATTGATGTAGATTCCACAGGAAGCGTTGTTCAAGTCAAAGCGGGACTTTAGATTGTGAAGAATAACAGAAGACAGTTATGAGAGTAAAAACTCCCTTTATTTCGCTACATAATCCCCTGCTACACTAACACACTTATCCCAGTGTTTCACAAGTGCGTGGATCACTGGTGAATGATGTGCGTACCGTTCCCACAGACAGATCAAACGCAAGACGTTTAAACCGCTTTACTGAGTCTCATCACCGTACTGTGCTCGAAGCCTTTTACAAATGTCAGTGGGTTTTATGCTTTTCTTCAAGTGCATCACAAGTCCCGGTTTGACTTGAACGCCCTCTTGTATTAAAATTTCCCCAAAAAATTCTTACCATAACAGGGGTGTCGGTGACAGCTCTATATGCCATGTTCAAAATTTCAGTGCATGAAAATCGCATCGCCTTAATGACACTAGCAAAAAAATGAAAATGATTTATGAACAACATCGTGTAAATCTATCCGTATATGCCTTTTAGGCATCTATCATTGTTTTCATTGCAGCAAAGGCTTTATTTCTGTTGCCAAATATCAACAATGCAGCGTTTTTTTTTTCTCTCCATTATACTGCTGCATTTAAATGATTCACAGCCCTAAGTTACATTCATGCTTTTTGAACATGCATACATTAAACTCTCCTCTTTCAGATTATGAATCCATTCATACGCTCTCCTCACATTTTTTTTTTTTTTTTAATTAATTTGCATCCTACAGTTTGTATGCTTTCACAAGTCGCTTTGAACAGAAACATCTGCCAAAGGACTAAATGGAAAATGTATGGTCTTGTGATGTTGCCTGAAAGGCTCTATTGTTACGAGAAAAAAAAAAAAATGCTCCATTAAATCCACTTAAAAAGACTCCACAAGCTCAAACCTGCCCGATATGCACAGATTTAACATAGTGATGTACCAAACAAAAAAAAAATGAAATTCTTCGGTGAACCTGCAAATGAAATTCAGGACACGTTGTTTTCAGGTTAGATTGAAATGCTAATAGCAGGAATGCAGAAACTTATAAAATACCCCCCTCCCCACCCCCCGCCCCCCACCACCC